>JANRGW010017168.1:0-42736 GCA_024733675.1 Psilopsiagon aymara | reverse complement strand
CTCGACCTGCTGGTCACACTCCTTTTGATGCAGCCCAGGATACAGTTGGCTTTCTGGGCTGCAAGCACACACTGCAGGCTCATATTCATTTTTTCATCAACCAACATCTTCATGGATGAGTAGTTGCTGAATGCTAAATATAAATATTTTCCACTCGTATTAGAAAATATAGTATTGTATGGTCAAGGAGACAGTGGGGCTGGAAAGAAAGGTATTGCAGCGGTGGAGACTGACGTAACTTGTGCTTATTGTCTCTGGCAAGCACAGCTCAGCTGGCAAATTAGTAAGGAGGTTGCTGGTTTCTTGGTGTGCTTGCGTACTTATAAGCGTAAGAATGAGTGAGTAGATTCATTATTATCAGCATAGAAAAGCCATTTCTCATGTTGAAGACAAGCACAATAACGTTTGGTGGAAATTACAATATACGTAAAGATTAACACCCCAATCAAACTGATTGGTATGTAGTTCATCATAACAGAGAAAACAGTTTCTGAGAATGCACATATTCTTCCACGAACCTAAAACGAGTAGATGTGGTGGTATTTCTCTAGGCTCCTCAACCAGAGATTTCCTGTGGCTCCCAGCTGTGCTGGCACCCCTCACTTGTAAGCCTTGCAAGAGACATGACTATGTTGGTAATAATGTCTCAAACCACTGAAAATGGGAGCAAAGCATGGTGGCCTGTGCATTCAGGATGGCTGGGAACTGGTGGCACCTTTTGGGAGCCAGCTGTGCTCCTTGATGCTGTGGCCAAGGACAAAGCTGCTTTATATGCATCAGCTCTGTGGCATGGAAAGGCTTAATAAGTCAGGCCATGCTGGGTCCATTTTCCCTGGCAGCCTCCTCCATGCAATCACATCTGCACTTATCATGGCTTGGAGCTGCTTAATGTTTCTGCCTCGCCTCTGTCCTCAGCACCCTGGTACCTGCCCAGGGATGGGTATTCTCATGTGTGTAGTGTTGGAGTCCAACACTGGCATTAAACCCTCTAGCTGCATTGTCCAAACAAAGGCAGCCCCAGTTAAGCTGAAGGCTTGGGAACCATTTTGTAAGTACTGCTGAAGTGCAATATAGATAATTTTGCATGCTTTCCAAAAAGCAGCTCCTTTGGTTTCAGACCAAATACATACTGCTGACCTAAATGGGCCTTTCAGAAATGCGAGTGTAGAAAAGCATGTAATAGAGGTGTGGTCATTTTATTTATTTATTTATTTGGTAACCTTCTGATTCATAAAATAGCTCATCAGTCTTTTGTGAAAGTTAGTAGATAATACTGCATGCTGAAAAGCTGAAAATTGGATTAGTATATTTCTTTTCAGTTTTAAGAAAGTCCTCTGTTGTTATCATTAAAAGTAATGGGCTCATGAGCTATAAAAAGAGCTGCCTACTTTTATTCTGGGGGTGAAAAATCTCCACTGGGAGTTCAGAAGATGGATCTATCATGTCATATTTTCACTCTGTCTGCCCCTTCTTGGCATGTTGAAATTCACACTGGCTTGGTTGTAATCTCATCATATTTTTCTCAAAATTAAGCTGGATTCAGCTGTGATTTGCAATTAAAACCTTAGAGGGAGATGGAAGATGTGGGTTTCTTCCAGCAGAGTGGGTTGGGTGCAGATTTGTGTTCTTGAGAAAGTAACCATTAGACCAAAACAGTGGTGTCTTTTAGCAGACATAATTCTGCAACACTTCAGAGGAAGGGTAAAGTAACAGTAACGATGAAGAAACTTGGACTTTGGTAGCATTTAAGGATGGACTGGTCTCTTCTTCATAAAAACATTCTCCCACCATTCCCCATGCAATCTGACCAATGCTATTCTCTCTGAAATGCAGATTTTGTGCCATAAAGTAAAATACAACAGTAGGGTTGCATTTTCCTTTCATTTTTTGAAAATTAAAATACCATTTCACGTATCTCAGTACTGAGTTGGAAAGCATTTCTCCTGAAACATACTGTTGTTACACTTTGCTGCCCTCTTGCCTCACTCAGTATAGTGCTCATGAGTGGTCAGTCTTGGTAGGCTTTGGCCCTGTTGCCTCCATGGCTCTTCCAGCACTGGACATGCCCCATTGTGGCTGCCTTTGCTATCCACAGCTTTCAGGGAAGGCCAGTCGCTCTAGCAGTGTGTGTCATGGTATTTGGCATGTCAAAATTGTTGCATTTCATTCCAAATGGAAACTTGCTTTTGAAAGAAAATGATACCAGTGTTTCCTACAGCATGCTGGTTGCTGTCTTCACCAGCTCTAGCTCTCTGGTAGGCTGTCACTGTAGTAAAGGCAACATGTAATGGACAACATGGAACACATTCTCTGATTTGATCAAGCTCTAGTGATTTACACCAGGTTTTGCACTGTTACATCAGGTCCCATACAAATGGCATTAAAATCCTAGATACAGTTAAAGCATCTCCTGATCCCATGACCTGTTTAGTGCCTGCTGCAACTTACAGGGTAGCTGTCATGTCTGACTTCAAAATTTTCTGTATTTCAGTAAGAAATTGTCTTTCTTGCCACAGACTTGAATTCTTTTGGGGAGGGAGGAAGAGGAAGAGTGTCCCTTGGACTATAATCTATGAAACACCTCTTTGCCAAGTCTCTTATAGCACTTGTGCTCCAGACCCTTCCTGCAGGGTTCAGACAAGCTGTAGTTTCAGAAGCACTTTGGCAGCAGAGATGCCAAGATGTCAAGAGGCTTAATTCTCTCTAGCAGGTTTCCTTGGCAAAAGTTAAAAGCTTGTGTATTTTGAGGCAGAAGTAGTACTGTTGAAAGCCCTGACCACAGTGACAGCATCAGAGAGAAGAGGCTTTTTGAAAGTAATCCAACTTTTTAAAATAGTATTCATCCTTGTGCAAGGTTTCCAGAGCTGCTGTAACTATGAAATAATGCTCTGTAGCCATAGTGCGATAGATTACTCTTCCTGAGGGCAGTGATGAAGGAAGGAAAAGAAAACAATTTATTGATGTCACGGAAAGTGGAGAAGATCTCAACAGGTCAACATGTAAGTGCTGCCATCCCCTGGGAGATATCACCATTAATATACTTTAGCTTCTGGCTATTTACACCCACTTATGAGAGAAATTAATATATCAACTGTCCTGGGCATCCTTATGTAGCCAGAACCAGAGCAAAGGGATTAGGCACAAGCTCAATTCAAATATATGAAGGCCAAGACTTTCTGCTGTTGTTACTCATGCTGGGCTTACACTTAGTCAATGAAGTTTTGCACTGTGTCCTATCTTGATAAAATGACAAATGAGAAGAGAGCAATATCATGATTTACAGGATTGGGAAGAGAAACAATTAGATATTATGTCCCTTGGGTATAAAAAGGGAGGAAGGGCTTTACATGAAGAAAATGAAAATATTTCTGATTCATCTATTTAGTGATGAAAATGTACTGTGAAATCGGAGAAATATGCATCCTATGGGAATTTTAAACACAAATGAGTAAAACTCTAAGGAATGATACAATGAGGAATTTACCTTTGACAGAACAGTAAACCCACTGCTCTGTTAAAGCTTTTCTTTCCCTGCTTTGTTAGCTTTTCAGTGAAAGAACAAAGGGATATACCTGCAACCCAGCATTGCGTTCCAGCTTCTGAAACCCAAGCCAGCCCCTGGTGGGAGTGGGGCTGTGCTGCTGCTGGATTTGCCAGCAGGACTGGTGTGAGCGACTCAGCTACCAGTTGTTGCGTGGAGCTCACCATGTGCTGAATGGCACAGGGTGAAAAGGCAGGCAGCAAGCCAGAAAATGTCAGAAGTGCTACGAAATTTTTGTTGCTCCCTCCCCCCTTTTTTTTCTTCTGTCTGTGAGACAGTTTGGATGGGGCTTTGAGCAACCTGATCTAGTGGAAGGTGTCCCTGCCTGTGGCAGAAAGCTTGGAACTACATGATCCTTAAGGTCCCTTCCAACACAAACTATCCTTTGATTCTATGGCAGTGCTACAGAAACTGATTCAAGTGATCCCAGAAGTGCACCCCCAGCTCCATCTTGAACTCCCATGGAAGCCTTAGGAGTTAATCTGAAAACAGACCAAATCAGCATAGAGATTTCAGAGTACTTGGTTGAGAAGTTGCTTAGCCAGAGGGGACTTCTGAGTGCTAGTGTTTTAGATGATGCTGCACTGCCGTGTGTGTGGGGACCTACATCAGATATATGCGTACAGATATGCACTACATGTACCACTGGTTTTATTTCCCCCATCCTTCACAACAGAAAAATGTCTAAAATGGTACAACAGATTTCTAAACCCTCCAAACTGAGAAAGAAAGAAGCCATACCGAGTTGCTTTGTAAGGAGTACCTTAGGTGACTTCTGGAAAATTAGGCCATATTTTGTGACTATATCAGCTAGTAAACTTACAATAAACTTGTTTTTCAATAAAATCCCCAAGGCTTGGCCTGTGCTGGAGAACAGTGGAAAGCAATGCAGTCCTTCTTGGAGAATAACCTAAACTGTAGCAATTGGGCTCTACAAGCATAACTTTGGTTTTTCAATAAACTAGGAAAATGCATATTAAATGAAGTATCTCTTAAGTATCCAGAATAAATGAAATATGACCAATAAACTGTGGGAGTTAATTGCCTGGTGGCTACTGTGCTCCATTTATCAGCTAGATCCTCAGAAACCTTTCTGCAGTGTCAGTGCACGCTTGTTTGTTGAGCAGTCATGATGCTTCGTGCTCACCCCAGTGGCACTCTAATTAGTGGTAGCCTTTTTCCACCCTGAAATGTTTTAGAGATGCTTGCCTATTGCTTCTGCCTCTTGGCCTAATTTTCTGTTCAGTGTGACACACTCTTTCCTTGAGCAGCCCTTGGGTTTTGGTTGACACTTCCTTTGGTGTGTTTGGAAAGACAAGTCCATGGACAAAGCCTGCACACACCCTGTGCTCACCTGGAGAAAAGTTTGTAATCAGAGGGTTTGTGGTCCTGCTGCAGTGAAGGTGAACTATGGAAGGGAAATACAGAGGGTATGGAAGAGCAACGGAAGAGCCTGTAGCTGTTTGCTATTTATTAGTAGTTAATAACCACATTTTATTATTTTATTTAATCAAGATCAGAACCTTAATGCAGAAGCAAAAAAAAAGAGCTATTCCTTTCCTTGAAGATATTGTGACCCAGATGGACTACATGCAAACAAGAAAGGAGGTGGAAAGACCTATGGTGCCATCAGAGGTCAGCGGCAGGCCAAAATACAGGTTCCAACCTGAATGTCTATGCTGTGTCTCCCTGGTTTGATGAGACTAATTCATATTTTGTTTCTAATTTGTATTTTGTTTCTAAATCTGAATGTGGAACTTGTTTAAGTAGGTTTAGGTAACTCTATAGATGGCATAATTTTTGTGAAGTGATCTGGCAAGTTGCTCTGACAGCTGTGGATTGCAAAGTCCCTGTAGCTATGTTAATCTTCTGCAGTTAATGTATTTTTCTTGAACACTCATAGCTGGAGTGTTGAAGGTCCCTGTTGGGTTGCTAGAACAAATAAAATAGGACCTTCCCCCTCCAGTATATAAAAGCCACTATCAACTGATGTGTCTTTCTGTTCCAAAATATGAAGCAGTTGTTACCATCAGAGATTTAATTACCAACTTTATGGAATGCTCAGTATATTTGGGGCGTAGCATTAGCTTTTAAGTTCCAGCCCCTGAAATGACATGCTAAATGTTCTACATATCCCTGATATGGGAATTAATGCAGATGGTTTCATGTCTGCCCAAAACTGTGCTCCTTGTGCCTCAGATGTACCACCATGCCAGGCACACAGATGTCACTGGAGATGTTCCTTAGGGGGCAACCCCCACTGTTGACTGCTGAGAGAGAATGGGAGCTTTAGAGGGCTTCTAGAGTAATCCAGTGTATTTCCCACTGGAGCAGCACCTCCATGCCAGTATGATGGGTGCACAAAAGTAGTAGTGATCAAAAACCTTCACTGCAAAGGATCCTGATCTTTCTGTCCTCTTTAGACACATTGTATCTTGTTATAAGGCTTAATCAACACACTGCTTGACTAGTCTAATCAAACTGAAATGCGGACTCCATCTCATTTAACTCAGGGGCCATGGTCTTCCCAGGGAAATCTGGGAAAAATATAAATGAAATTTAATAAAATGAGTATGAAAAAGTATAACTGAATAAACTCCATGATGTTTGCTGGCCCCACAAAGAGTGTGTGAGGGTATTATTTGTTAAATGGGAAACAAAGTCTTAAATATGTGGGTAACAGCAGACAAGGGTGGAAGCAGCTCAGAACAGCATTGGCAATGAACTGGTTTCAGCCGCTGCAAGCAGGTGGGATGTTTGGAAAGCGGATGAGGCTGCTGCTTCTGAGATGGAATATGAACGGCACATGGATCAGAGCTAGACCTTGAGGTGATTAAGCACTGCATGTGCTGTCCCTAGATGGGCATGGTAGACTAGGTGAGGTGAGCAGCAGAAAGGAGGGCTTCATTATCTTGTATTCACCTCTGATCACCACAGGATTGAAAATGGCAGGAGGTGAGAAAGTTAAAGCCTATAAATTGGCTTCCTAATAGGTGACAGACAGAGGCATCAGGTGGCTTTGATCAGTGGATGGATCCTGAACAGCTTCTGGTCTTCATGGCAGAAGGCACTGCAGTGGCAGTGTTTCTGGCTTCAGACTGCCTTCAAATGTGCTTGTCCTAGCCATGACATCACTTCAGAAGTGATGCTGGGAAAGGAACGATCGGGTTTGCACAGAGAAGAACTCATGCATTTGTCTTTAAATGCAGTGTCTCTGGAGTGATAAGATGGACTAACATGCTCCCTGTCAGGAGCAGCTGTGAAAGTTCCAGTGATCCACATTGACGATTCTCATATTAAAACCTTTGGCTCTAGCACCCTCCCTGCATAGCGCTGGCAGACTGATGAAACATAGTTCTTCTTCAAGGCAGCAGTTGGGCTGTACTCTTCCCTCCTGCATGTTACCCAGGTGCTGTCAGGCAGTGCTCATGCTCCAGCCCTTTTCCAGCATCCTCCCTGTGCTCACTTGCACCTCGCAGCCAAAAATGAAGGGTGCATCTTGCTCTGATGGGGCAAAAGCAGCCATGCCACTTCAATGTAGGGTTTCTCTGGACACTGTGGCCTTTCTGTGTCAGGAAGATCTCAAATTGGCATCATGGTGTTTCATCAAGTGACTTGGAAGTAAGGAGAGGAAAAAATGCACAATTGGAAGTTTTTCTGCATAAGAGAAAATCCCACAAAAAGAAAAAAAGAATCCACAAAATTTCAATTGAAATTTGGAAGAGCACCAATGAAAGAGAGAACTACCCAAAGCAGCTGGGAGGAACTTGTTTTACTACTATCTTTGTGCTGTGTTTCTACTGAAATCAGGGCTTTCTCTTCCCACCTCCATTCTTTGACTTCTTGGGAAGCACTATTGTATATTCAGCAGCAAGAGGCAGACTTCTTAGGCAGAGATACTCAAACAATATCACGTGTGTCCAAAAAGAATTTTGAAACTTAATTTTTAATATGTGGCCACTGCCCTGACTTCTCTGTGCTAGTCTAAACCCACGGGTTTAAATAGCTCCACAGACCTGAATGGATACCTCTGGATATAGCAACAAAAAAAGAATCATTGCCTGCTACTGGTGGCAAGTATTTATCTAGGTGTGGTTTAATGTCTGCAGATTTCTTTCCTTAGAATTTGTATTAATAGCTGTTTTTTAAGACAGACTTCTTCAAAGGGAATTTAGAGACTGGTGTGTTTATTTTGTCTCAGATTTCTGCTCCTATGCCTGCCTTGATGACCCTATATCTGCTGGCATTATCTCTGTGGCTGGTCAAATGAGAGGTGACATTTCAGTGCAAGGGCAGACATGGACCAAGCAAAGTCTACAGAGATCTCTGTGTCCCTCAATTAAAAAAAGACCCTGAAAACTGCTGAAGACAGCTGGGTGAGGTTGCTAAATCTATGCTGTGGGTGTATGCGCTGGCCATGCACACACAGAACCTGAACTTGGGCTGCATGGAGCGAAACAGCTGATTTGCAGCAGAAAAAGACAGACAGACCCAGAATCTTTTTTCTCTAGGTACTGACAGCAAAACCAAGCAGGCTTTTATAACGTGTGGACTGCAGTGGGAGCCAGCTCAGTGCAGCTCAAGACAGAACTTTCATGCAAGCTTCTCCCTGGTGAGACCCTACAGATTTGAGCCCCTTGGTCTCTTCTGTTCCTCGAGGTTACAAGGTTTCCTGACAATAGTTACGTCATTGCAATAGTTTTCTGAAAGTACAGTTATATAGGCTGAAAAATAATTAATGCGTAAGTAGAATGCACCATTTAAAGACTAGAAAGGCACATTAGTTTCCTTTTAATACCATTCTTGCACTTCAAGCTTTCATTGTTTGGTTTTTTTTTTTCCTTTAGTACCTGTATGTGTCTGTGGCTACCTGTCTGTAGGTACCTGATTGCTATTAATGTCTATATTTGAAGAATATGAAGTAGGAAAATGAAAACTCCAGTAAATTTTACAATATGTTTACATTATAACTGAGTTTGTAGAGGCATTGTAATTCATCATGTGTTCCAACAGAAGTATGGATCCCTTCCAATTTAATTTTCTGAAGTTGGAGTTTGCAGCTGGGTCACTCCTGGTGTAGTCTGGGAGATGCATCTCCTAAGGCTGTAGGTTGGAAAAGCAGCGTCGCGGCTGTCACTGCCACCCATCAGTTACTGCACTGCGGGCTGAGGGCTGAGCACTCGCATCACTTTCTGTGGGTGCAGCAGCATAGCTAGCTTCATAAATTTTGTTTCAAGGAGCAATAATCAATACTTCACGGTTAATGAGGCAAAACTGAAATTAGTATAGATTTTATGTCTCCTTCTCTCCCCAGTTATGCAAACATGCTGCGTCCCTTCTGTAGCTGCCTTATGCTAGGGCTTTTATGAAACTGTCTGGTGGTGCCTAATTGAAAGACTGAATAGTCAAAAATGTCACAACCAATTTTAGTGTGTTTACTTTTTGCTGTTGTTCAGTCTTCACCCTGAGGTTAATAGAAAATGATGTCAAACACAAGAAATGATTTATGTAAGTCATGCAGGTTTTGTCACCCTGAGTTATACATAAAGTCAATTGCAAATTGTTTTCACATTCTAAATTACCATACACAGCTCTGGAGTATGCTGAAAAAATGACCAGCCAAATAATGAGAGAAGAAAAAGTTATTTTCTAATATAAACTGTGCTTCACATAAAACAATTTTGAAAGTTGCTTGGTTTTAATATGCAGGAAGAGGATGTTCCCCAGAGCAGGTGATAAAGGAAGGCAAAAATGAAAAGAAGTTGCAGGAGTGGATCATTCCCAATGGCTGATGAGCAGTAGGAAGCAGCCAGGCCTCCCAAAGCATGTGCAGTGCTTTATCAGCTGCAGTTTGTCCACAGAATGGTGCTGAGATTGAGACTGAGAGGGGGAAAACTCTAACTTGTCATCTTGACAGATCTAGTTTATACATAAAATATATTTTGCAGTAATAGTCCTTCCAAGGCTGGGAGGAAATGAAAGCTGTATTAGGAATAAATCAGCTACCAACTGTGATCTTGTTTCAAGTCACACAGGGCTGAATCCTGTGCAGAATTAAAATGTGCCACCTAAAATTTCTCTGTTTCACAAAGTCGGCTTTAATTGGGAAAGCAAAAGGGAGAGTTAGCAGAAGGGAGATCTGCTGTGCTCCTGGAGACAGCAACAGTTTCATTGGAAACAAAAATCTTTGATTTATCCCCAGGTCAGGTAAAATGTAGAAGAGGAGAATTATCCTTGTTTTGCCTTTCTAATGTTAGCTTTTCTGGAAATCCTGTATCTGTACACAAGGTAGGTATTAAGTAAATTATTCTCCTTCCTTACTCTCAGTAGCTTTTGCTTTTACATTTGTTTCCCAACTTAATGAGCTATAAGAAGTGGGTTAGCATCTTTGTGTTTTGCATAGACTTCTCATCTTTCAGTGTTGCTTAATTACCAAACAATTGATGCATAACACAAACCTGAAGGTGCATCCCTGCATCTCGGGGTGGTGATGCTCTTTGTATTGCATCATAGGGATGCACTCTAGAGGATTCAGTGTTTGCTTGTCAGCCCAGCCTTAGGGAGATTGGGCATGTGTGCTCTGCACATGCATGTTCCACCCATGCCAGGGCACTCTGTGGGACTGTGTGCTGCGCAGGAACAGAAAGCTCAGCCCAGGAATTGCATCCCCTGGATTACGCACTTCATTGCAACCAGGTTCTCATTTACACACCAACTCCCACTCCTTCTGAGCAGTAAAACTTTGCCAGTCAGATACAATCTATTTCTTAAAGCCAAATCTCTGTGCTGATTTTTCTCAGAACATTAGCGTGGGAATCCCAGCTATGCATCTGCAGTTCGATTTCCAGCATCTCTGCTGTTGAAACAGGATCTGATGCTAATATCCTGGTAAAGGCATCAGGCTGTAAATCTCAGCCAGTGACTCTCTTAATTATGAGGCTGAATGCTGTTTGATTGCAGAACAAAGAAAAGTGACTGAAAGTACGAGCTGATGCTCTCTTGCCTCTTACAAAGACCATCTTCCATCAAACCAAAGCAGCCACACAACTAAGTCATGAAAAAATGCTTTCCTCTTTTGCTCTGCCTACTGGTTTTGTAAGTCTTACATTTTTTTCAGTCTTGTGCTGGACATATTGATAAATATATTGGTTTCTTAGTAATTATTTTGGATATCTAAATTTGAAAGCAATCCTGTAGACACGACCTGTTTTGCTTAGTGGTTGGTTCACAGTGTTTTGAGATTGAGCAGGAATCTACAAGGTCAACCAAGGGCTTCCCATAAGTGTATTGAAGTGTTTTTTCTCTCCTTGTAGGAAGAACTCAAAAGGCTCCAGCACACCTTGGGACAGGTCAATGATGGCAAAGACTTGCTTCAAAGGTAAATGTGTGATTTCTGCACTGTATCACACATGATAAAGTGAAATGGCTTTTCTAAGGCAACAAGTCCTTTATGGGGGATAGTCTTTTTGTTGTAGAAAATATTTTTTCTCTTAGTCATACACCAAATATTTAAGATTTTGCATCTCTCTCCATAAATAATTCTTATTTTTAGTTACAGGAGGATAATTTCTGAAAACTGCTCCTGATTGAATGATGTAATTAAGTGCCCAGTAAAATCTCAAAAAACTCCACAGGTTGGGGTCTAATCTTACAAATTTTCATGCAAAGACCTTTCATTCATGTTGCTAGTCCCATCCAAAGCAGTGTCCCAAGATGTTTGATTTTGATCTTCTAGCATTTTGAAATTGCTTTCTCAAAGCAATTTTTTGCAGCACCAATTCCTCGATCGTGATTTATTGCAAAGAATCTTTTCTTCATATTCCTGTATGGCTTTTGCTGATGTAATTCATTTGCTACCAGCATTACCATTGTTACTTTCCATTTGACTTTCCAGCTTTTCAAATGTAGCCCCAGGGATGAAAGTTAATTTAGCATGAATATCTATTATATTTGCCAGTGGGTTTGTTATTTGCAGCAGTTTCTTTGCTGGGTGTGTCTGTCTCTGGAGCTGTGGCATCTGGAAGGTTTAGTGGAAGGACTTGGGAAGACCGATCTGGAAACTGGATCCAAATTCATACTTTTTGTTAAAAGTCAAATGGGGCTGAACACAGGAACCCAAATGCCTTCCTCTGAAGACACCAACACCTTATAATAAGCAGCTCTTATATGTTCTTGTCAAAATTTCAGGATTAATTCACAGTGATTACAAAAATATCATGCTGAGATACTTTAAACTCCTTTTCCTTTTCATAGCCATCACCTTGCCATGGATGAAGAAAATAATATTGAAAAATATCATATCAACTTACAGCCCTTGGAATCAAAAGCGAAAATGTAAGTAATGAAGAATATAATTTCTTTCTTTGAATGCAGCAGTTTGATTCTTGAACTGCAGAATCCAGACTGTACCCACTATGGACTTCTCAAAACTTAAAATATAAAAAAGCCTCAATTTAGCAATTTAACTAAGCTCTTTTCTGCCTTTAAGTCAATATTCTCTTTGAATTGAGTTTCAAATGTTAAACTTCAGTGTTGCACTAATTTTGTGAATTCCTCTGTGAAAGTAAAGAATATTTGAGAATCTGCTACATTTTTCATGTATACAGTAAACATCGTAGAGGGGAGAAGTATAGCTGAAAAAAAAATAGGAGTCTTTTCAGTGGTAGTATTCACATCTAACATGAAGCTTGGTTAAAGTTCCCCCGGCAGCTCATGGGACTCCTCTGCAAGAAGCAGTTTTTGGTTTGCATGGCGATAGAGGTGTAAGTCTGAGGGACCCACCGTTCCGGGCTGGGGGGTGCCCCATAGCTATATGCCAGTAAGAAATCTGGAGGTTTTTGCTGGAAAGTGAGGCAGTTGGTAGTACTCAGCCAAGGCACATGAATGACACCTAGCTGCATCACCTGGAAGGAAGAGATAAGTATTACTCTCTTTTGGTAATGAACTCCACAACTTCCAAATGCAATAATTTTAGTCTTTGTAATACGTTTCCCACAAGTTGTATAGTTTACCATGGGGTCAATTATTTTAAAAGGCTTGATTGTGGTGTATCAGAACAGGTGATAATACTGGGGATATAACTTAAAACTTACCCATATCTATCAGAGCAGACTACTCCTCTTTGTACCTCTTCCAGTGTGGCACCTCCAGCCCGGATGCAGGTGCTAGCTCCATTCAACAGGCGCTAACTCTGCAACAATGTGCTCCCTATGGACTTCCCAGCAGACAGAGAAAGTTTAAAATGGCTCCACTTGCTTAAAAAAATATTAACATCTTTATGCTGAAGCTCCCAAGTAGTTGGGGAATGGAAACATTTTGTGACATCAGGCACAGCTTTACATAGAGTGGTATGTGTTGCTACATTACACACTGAATTTTGCTTTCAGTTGAAAAGCTACAGCTAACTCACTACTACAGTACATTAAAATATTAATGTTATATTAAAATACTAAAAAGATATGAAGCTTCAAATTAAAATCCTGTCAGTGTCTTTCAATCATGCAGACAGACAAAAAAACAAATCTTCAAGAGCTTTCTAGAACAGTAGTTATGACTTAACTTTAGCCTTCCAATATCTGAAGGGGGCCTATAAGTATGCTGCGGAGGGACTCTTCATTAGGGACTGCAGTGGTAGGACAAGAGGTAACAGGTCAAAACTTAAACAGGGGAAGTTTAGATTGGATGTGAGGAAGAAATTCTTTACTGTAAGGGTGATGAGGCACTGGAGTGGGTTGCCCAGGGAAGTTGTGAATGCTCCATCCCTGGCAGTGTTCAAGGCCAGGTTGGACATAGCCTTGGGTGACATGGTTTAGTGTGAAGTGTCCCTGCCCATGGCAGGAGTGTTGGAACTAGATGATCTTAAGGTCCTTTCCAATCCTAAGTATTCTATGATTCTATGTTCCTAAGCTTTAAAATAGAAAGTGCATGTAAGTATAAATGTGTAAATACTGCTTGTTCGCATTATGCAGTAAAGCTTGAAACCGAAACAATGCAAAGTGTAAATACTTGAGCTGTGAAGATGTGGGGATTATTAAGCAAAATTGATTTACTGAAAGCTCCACCATTGCCACTTGCACTTGGGAGCTTTGGTAGATATTTCTGTCCTTTTGGGGGCTGTTGTACGAAAACAAGACAGGCCTTAACCTACCTGACTGGCTCTGAAGCACAACCATCCTGGTGAGATTTTACAATACAGTTTTGTTTTGAATATGGTATTGTCCTAAAAATATAACAAAATACATATATGTGACTTCCTTAACCTTGGGATGTTCAAAATGCCATGTGCATTCGGAGCATTATTCCCTGACCAGTAAAAATTACATGCCAAGAGTCACTTCCCACTTTCTGGGGCTCCCAGCACTGTAGGCAGTCAATGAGAAGCTGTAGGTGTGCTGGTGTTGAGTCTCCTCCTCCTACAAAGCCAAGAAGTTGGACATGCCAGTGTCAAATGCCTTTTCAGCAGTGTCTGGGTGTTAAATGTTTTTCTGGCTTATGGAGACAGAAGCAGAAATGACAGCTGCTAAAAAGGCAATGGAAAGGGAAAAAAAGTATTCTTAAAGCAAAGAAAATCTGTGTCAAAAGCTTTGGTCCCTTTGGTTTGAACCATAAAGTACATGGTAAGGTTCCTTCAGGAAGGACCACTGCCCTGGGTGCAGGAACCATGGGTGGTAGCAGGGACAGGATAGTTTTGGGCATGGAACCCCTACAGCGGAGCACCCCAGTAGCAAGAATGGGTGCCAAGCCCTTTGGGTTCAGGAAGGATGGAAGAACACTGGCTCCCACCTGCTCCCTGCAGAGCCACCCAGACAAGAGCTTTGCACCACCTGCTAGTCTGAGAACAGCTTAAGCAAAGGCCAGGGTACTCCACCTGATTAACAGACATGCTGAAGGCTTTACTGACTTGGTATCACCCTGCATAAACTCTCAGTTACTCAAAAATCTTGATGGTATCTCTTTCTAACTCATTGCGCTGCGCTGCTGCTGAGCCTCAGGTCAGACTTTAGTTCAGCTTTTCTGCAGAACTCACTGAACACCCACACACATTGTGTCAATGCCGTTACTATTGTAAACGCAGTTTTAATTCCCAGCACCTCTCACTGGTCTCCCTGGCACCTTCAGAAAGGCACGGGTGGTCCAGCACTGCCACCTGGTGAAAGCCACCCTGTTTCCTCCAAATCGCCAGACACTGGCTGGCGCGCAAAACAGAATTTGTTTACGGAATTTTCTATCAGATTTTAGAAATGTGGTCAAAGTTTAGAGTTCAGAAGTAGAGATCCAATCACAATGCCCAAACGTTCCTTTGGAGGAGATTTTAAAGGATATTGGTCTGGCTCTGAATTTCCAGTCACATCTGCATTTATAAACTGAAAGCTGATATAAGATGTGGAAGACTGTTCATTCTTTTAAACAGATAAATGCAAAATTGCTTTTGCAAGATGTAAGAGATTTGCTGAATTATGTGCAGTCTTAAATTTAAATCACTTATTTAGGTTTAGGGATCTGAAATAAGGAATTGCTGCTGCTATCTCAAGTTATACTAGTACTGACTAATACAACTCCTATGGAGGGTAGTTATACGTGATCATTACACAACTCAAAAAACAAAGTGCACGAAAATAAAAAAAAAAAAAAAAGTAGAGAAAACCACCCAAGCCCACCTCTTCAGGCAAGAATATTTATTTTACATCCTTTTTGTGGCTGCACCCCTCTGCCTCGGTGTTTGCCTCAGCATCCAGCGAGCATGGCGTGAGTACCTGCAACGCCAGGACCTGCCACACCATGAGCAGTTGGACAAGCGCAGTCCCTCCCCGCCGTCCCTCTCCTCTGGCAAGATGAGCAGGTCCATCAGCATGAACACCTTTTCCGACAGCAGCACACCGGTGAGTACAGCAATTGGGCCCATTTTCCTATTTGTTGCTTTTCACTGGACTCCTTTCTAGGACTTTGAATTAATGAAGGTAAAATTATGGACTAATCATGAAAAGAGTGACTTTCAGGGGAGTAGTGGTGGCTGAAAAAAACTTGCAAGTAGATGTGCCTCTTGTAGGTACAGTTGAATGTGTAACTGTGCGTGCATGTTAGACCTGGATCTTAGCAGATATTAACAATGCTTTTGATGGGAAAAAGTATTTCCAAATGATGGTGTGTTCTTCGGCAGCCAGAGGGGATCTTCACATGTATATAGCACTTTGTGTTCTTCAAAAACCGAAATTGTGGTGATTTTCCTACAAATGAATGTTGTTTGTGGTTTTTTTTGTTTGGTTTTGGTTGGGGTGTTTAGTGTTTTGTGTGGTATTTTTTTTTTTTGGGGGGGGGGGGTTGTTTGGTTATATTTTCCCCTAAAAGAAACTTAAAGTTGATCTAGAGATTAAAAATTAAAATTGGTTTTGAAATAAGTATTCCCCCACTTGAAGATTGGGTGACCAGTGGCTGGAGGACGAATTTCTTTTAATGTGATTCAAAACTAGAAACCCAAGTATACAGCCCATTTTTTGAAAACAAGTCATTATGCAACTGTCTCTGGAGTGGGATCCTTTAGGTCAACAGATCAGCAGATATAGTCTATAAATATTGCTTTCAGCTTTGTCACTGAATATATCAGACTTCAGGGAACTGTAGACTAGAGCACATGAAATTGTTCAATAGTTTAAAGAAAGTACATGAGATGGAAATTGCCACAGTTAAATAGAAGTGGGACCGAGATGCACAGGGAGAGGTACAAACACTTCGTTTTGATCCCTGGTAGGAGGGTGTACTGCTCAGCTGTAGGAAGCTGTGTTGCCAGGCATAGGACAGCATTTGGTGGCTTCTGAAGTTACCACAAGCATCTAGAAATCATTGCTAGTGGGTTTTTTAAAGTAGATGGAGCTGGTATGCAAGGAAGAGATGTTTGTTAGTTTAACTGCCTTCAGTTGCAACATTGGAGCAATGCTACTGAATGTGAAGCACAACACAGGCTCACAAATCCAACAGCTTTTTTGTGCTAAGAACTCTGGTCTTGGACTTCTGGAGACATTTTGACTCTTCCCTCCATTCAGCCAGGTTCAGGTTGAAGCTAGATGAGC
Organism: Psilopsiagon aymara; assembly: GCA_024733675.1. Lineage (NCBI taxonomy): Eukaryota > Metazoa > Chordata > Aves > Psittaciformes > Psittacidae > Psilopsiagon > Psilopsiagon aymara. Next base: position 26,131 of record JANRGW010017168.1, on the reverse strand, counting down.
TCGTTCCAGCAGCTATCATTGTGACACTGGGGCTAGGCAGGCTGCCTTAGATTTGGCAGCATTTAATAAGATATTACTGAGAGTGCAGTGTTATTTTTAGATGCCTTCTTTGTGTTCAGAGCTGGAGACCAGAGTGATAAGCTGGGTTGCAATATTGGGTTATGCACTCGTGGTCTCATGTATTAAATGAGTTAGGTTCGTCTAATGAGAGATATAAATTTGGATGTAAATTTTTATCTGCTGCTGGTATTTGCCATGCGTGAGACCTAGACCAGCAGCTTGGCCACCACAAGAGGTCCCTCGTACCCTGGGCAGAGAGTCTCCCGCATGCTCTCAGAGGCTCTCCAGCAGCAGTGCTGCTCGGGAAAGGAGGCATTTTCAGCATTTTCAGAGTAAAGTGAGTAAGCCTCAGAATTATATGTTTGTGAGAAAATTAGACTTAGATACTAGAATTGCTACTAAATTTGTATTAATGAAATTTTGCATCCTACTTGTTTTAATGCAAAGGAACACGGGAGTATTTTCTTTCACTTTCCTGGTGCCAAGCCTGTTAATAACTTTTGAAAAACCCTGCAGTTTGCTCTGAAGGCAAAGGAACCCCAGTCTATTTAATGTGTCTTTGATTGCCATGACAACCGGGGCTGTGAGGGACCCATACTTTGATGTGCAGAATGGTCCTCAGTTCTTTGATGAGGCACTGTAACTCCAGGCAAATGATGTTTCAAAGATGTCACAAACTTTTAAAAAACAGACCTACTGGTTTAAAATGTTTTTCTGTGTGCATCAGAGAGTTCTGCAGGGCACCATGAAAGTAGGGAGCAGATGACAGAGGTGAGGAGAAGCCTTTAGTGTGGGAGCTCAGCAGGTGCCCTGAGAGGGAGATGGTTGAATATGTGAGATCTGGTGGGGAGGCACTCTGTGGGCAAGGTCTGAGAACAGCTACTGAACCAAAGCAAAAAGGCAGCAATGCTGTTCGGGGTAGTTTGTCTCCCGATTGCTCCTGATGAGGTAAAATAGTGCTGGCCCTGTGTGAATCACGGTCTTGGCTTTTAGGGTGCGTGGCTGAATGCCCAGTTGCATGCATAGAAATGCTGTCAGTGCATTTCCTCTTGCAATTGGGATGGGTCATCCTTGGTAGCCCTTGGACACATACTAAGGACAGACTTTGATCATATGCAGTAGTGAGTATGTTCCTGTATAATACACATATGTTTTCCCAATGGCAAATGTCACATATTTTTGGTTTGGAATTGATACTGTCACATTCAGAGGAGGGCAGGGATAAGGCCTGAACAAAACAGGGGCAATTAACCTTGAACTGTTGACATATGACCAGGAGAGTAATTGATTGTTTTAACCAAATAAAGACTTGGGCAGAATTAAATGCACCAATTGGGTTAAGCTGCATTTTTTGCTCAGGTATGAGAAAAACTTAAGGAAGAAGAAAATGAAAAAAAAATATAAACAGAGAAACCACTTCTAGACTCATCTGTAATGTAACACTCTCTTGAAGTTCTGTGCTTACAAGACCCCAGATTGAAACTGGGGTGGGAGGGTGAGTTGGGCAATAACCAAGAAGTCAGACACATCCATCCTCCAAGTCCTCAATTTGGCCAGCATTCCAGAACTAGAACTTTTCAAAATGGGAAAAATTAGTTGTTATGCCATTTCTGTTGCATTAGTTGTGCTGCTGGTGCCCTAACATTCTTATTGCAAGTCTTTGAACAAATGTATGTTGTGCTGAGCAACATGGGATCTGCTAGATTTCTTTTGCTGTCTGGTAATGTTTCCCTGAAAAGTTGAGAGGAAAGGGAAAGACTGAAACTTGGACTCTTTGGAAGTTTTCCCATTTCTTTTTCGAAAAGGTAGAAAGCAACTAGCATGTTGTCTTGGGTTCAGCTGCAACAGTTATCTTTCTCCTTCTCAGTAGCTGGTGCAGTGCTGTGTTTTGGCTTTAATCTGAGAACAATGCTGATAACACACCAGTGCTGTAGTTGTTGCTAAGTAGTGTTTACTCCGATCAAGGACTGTTCAGTCTCTCATGCTCTGCCAGTGAAGACGAGCGCAAGAAGCTGGGAGGGAGCAGAAACAGGATACCTGACATAAACTAGCCAAAAGGGTATTCCATACCACAGCCCACCATATAAAGTGGGGGAGTTACCTGGAAGAGCAGATTGCTGCTCAGGTTTGGCTGGGTATCAGTCAGCAGGTGGTGAGCAATTGTATTGTGCATCATTTGGGTTTATTGTTTTTTTTCCTTTCCCTTTTAAGTTTTTTATTCTCTACCCTTGTTTTTTCTCTTATCATTATTAGTAGTAGTAGTGTACCCAGGACACGTATCAAAACGTGTTAGCAATAAGCACTGATGAAGAAGGAAGAGAAAAATTTATGATGGATTTTGAGAAACCTGTTGCAACACAGCCACTTAATTCAACTGGAATATAATCCTGGTTTTCAATTTCCTTTCTCAGCACAAGCCTCTCAGTGTCTGGGTTTGCTGGATCCTCATCTGTATCTTAAATGCTCCAGAACACAAAAAAAAGTAGTTGGTTGTTTAAATAATGAAAACCAGAAAGCATCTCATGCCCAAAAAAATGAGTAAGAGCCTGTGGGTTACAAATTCATGCCACTGTGGCAGGATGGGTATTGAGACCATGTACACCACATTTTTGTTTATACCGGTGCACAGGACCAGCAGTTGTGATGAGGTATAATTTTGAAACATTCCCAATGATGAATAATACTTAAACCCAAGGTTTATGCAGACTGTTGAGGGACAGCAGAGAGTGTCAATATCTGCAGATCTGTAGCTGGAGAGTGAAAAATGACATTTGATCATTTGTAGTTGAAAGAGTTGGTCTTTGAGCTTTATGCTATTGCTACAAAACTGAGGGACTTGTAAGGCAAGATGGGGAATTATTAGGACTGAGAGAAGTCTGAGCTTCAAAATAATTTTTTTCTCTCTCACCTTTGAAATATTTCTGTTCTTAAAAAAAAAAAAAATAATTTAATAAAAAGGATAAAAAAGTGGAAACAGGGTGAGGCCTACTAGATGTAGTGCAGAGGAACTGTGTACTCCCAATAATCAGACACTTATTCATTTGAAATCACAAAAACTTTGTAAATTCATCAAATATGACATTTTCTTGTTGCCCTAGCCAAGAAAAAAAACATGAAAAGATAAAGCAGCAATTTTAGAGTAACTTTGAAGAAGTGAGTCGGAGGGGGTGGTACAAGGAACAGTTCTTACTCAGCCCACCGGCAGAGGGGATGCTTTCTGATCAGCAGTACTACAATTGTCGTGGTTAGCAGCTTTTGTATGACTTTTCAAAAGCCATTCGGTTCCCATGAGATGGGGATAGCTGTGCAAATAAGTTTTGCCTCTGGCCAGTGTACTACACCAGCCATGTCGTCAATCATTTCATGACTGTTTGTTGATAGAGGGTGATGGGAGCTTTCCTTGACTTAGGCTGAAGATCATATAAGTCTTTTATGTATTTGGCTTCAAAAAGTGGTAGCTTAGCCCTGCTGGCTGTGGATATCACGTTTTGGTTCAGAGAGACAATTTAATTGTGTGATCCTAGGACTCAGAAGCTTGATAAATCATTAATTATTGTATCTTTGAATCAAGTTTGAACTTGTTTTAAATGAGCTAGCTTCCTTCACAACTGCAGAAAACTGTTACTCTCAAAATGAAACACTGATAAGAAACTTGCCAAATAGAAAAGGAATTACTTGACTAACAAGGTAAAAAAACCCACAGTTGAAGCAATTCCTTATTTTTGCTGCTACCTCAAGGTCTTGATAATTTCCAGAAATTCTCCTGCGTATTTTGTCTTAATTTTATGGCAGAGGAACAGTGTCTTCTGGAATGTGATACACTGAATGACTGTGGGCACTAAAAGGAAAAAACCCTTCAGGCTTTCTTTATATTCCTCAATGGCATTTTGTTACAGTTGTGCATGTCCTTTTGTTAGCTGACTCAAAGGTGCCAGGTAGTAAACAAGGCCACAATTGATTTCTTTTGTTTGATTTATTTTTTTTGACTGGCACCACCTTTATCTTCCTCTTTCTGGCTTAAGGGTTGGTAAGAATCCACCTGAGGAAAATGGCTAATTCATTTCAAACTCATAATGATTGATCAGAAGTAACTTGAATGGTTCTAGGTAATCAAAAATCAGTTGCTCAGTTCTAAAACAAACATAATTGCAGATAATACAGTTTAAGAAAGACAGAACTATTAGTAAGCTTTTTCTGGTGTGCAGTGACTGAAAGAGCAAAAAGAATGATTACTTTTCTGGAAAATTACTTGGGAAGTAACATATGCATCTCTTGGAAAAGTTTTCTGGATTTTAGGCATACTTTTATGCTTAATAAAGTACACTCAATTTGATCTGAATATTTGCCACTAAAAATATCCTTCTTTGAGGTTCACATCCAATCAACATGTATTTCTGTTAAAACTGCCATGAATCTGAGACAAACACAAACCACAAAACAAAATCGGGAACAATGAAAAGAAATAGAAATCCTCTATCACCTATGTATAAGGAAGGAATAAAACAGTGTACTAAGCAATTGGAAATTCACAACCTGAAAAAAAATACTAACCCTAAAATATTTCGTGCATTGTACAGTCGATGAAGTCTAGTATTTTGACGGTAAACTTAAGAGGATAATGAGCTGTGAATACTAGCAATGAGGTATCTTTTCATGTTTTAAATAAACTGGTTTTCATTTAAAGTGCCAGGCCAAACTGTCTAGTCTGCTGCACTGCTCTTATGTCGATTTGACTCTACTGATCTCACCCATAATTTTTCCAGATACATATTAGTAATGTCCCACCTGAAACAAGAATGGATCCCTTTCCTTTCATTTGGCTTTTTTCTTTGTTTTACCCTGGCCAGTCCTAGAAGGACTTTCACAAAGGCTTCCACTATCCAGGTATTAAGACATGTATGTGCGCTTAGTGAAGGCAGTGTTAGTTCCACAGGCCCCTATCAGAGTGCTTATTACCCCTTAATCTAAGAACCTTTCAGGTAGACCAAATTATAGGATAATGGGTCATGCTTTCTGTTTACAAACAGATAAATCATTCTCAACATAGTTGGAAAAAAGTGATGAGGCTATCTCCAAGTGTTTGTGCTACAGTATGTGATGTTTCCTTGGGTCTTCCTCTCAGTAGTAAACTGATATAATGGGCAGAATGACAAAGAAGGAAATAACTTGAGGATAAGATGGGAGGCAGACTCTTGTTTAGCTACTGCTTTGTAGGTTTACATAGAAAGGATTTGCCAACTGCATGTGAGTAGTACAGGCAGTTTCCTAACTGTCATAAAAGATCTGTTGTCAATTTGCATATTATAATATTAGGAAAACATAAACAGGATGTGTACCACCTTTAGTGGCTTTTTTTCCCTTTTGCATGTTTATTTTTAACCAACAAATTAAGAGCAAGACATATAATAAATTTGAAAATAATATAAGTACTTTATCTTGTTATTATGTAGAAAAGTGCCAAAATGTACCTTTTAGTGTGGTGTGTGGCTGAGTTTCTGCTTTTTCCCTGGAAATGAACAGTTGTATCTATAGCTGATAAAAAAAAAAATATAAAGATTATGATGTCAGTTATGTCCCACCAGCATGTGGTTGTGTTTATAACCTGTTTTCATGACTAAATGATTCAGTCACAAAGACATAATCAGTGAAAGCGGCATAAAACCTGATAATCCTCAACAGACAAGCAAAAGCTGGTGCAAGGCATACCTGCATCCACATTTCTTATAGAATTGAAGTAGGATGTTGATTTTTTATTTCCTTTTTACTTTAATCTGAAACACTGTCAGGTAAACAAAATTAAGTTGTGCCTCTGGGCAGAGCTGACTTTTGCTGCGCATGAAAAGATATTTTAAGCAGGGCGTATTTCCCCTGGCACCCAGCTCCCACATTGCTATCACTTCCGAGGAGAGAAGCCGAAGATCTCCGCAGACACCCTGGGTCTGCTCTTTGCCGGGGGTGGCGGGAACAGCGCCCCTCCCCTGGACCTCCCCTGCGGCCGTCGCGCGCCGCTGTTAGAGATCGGGCCGTTCAGCACCGCGGACAGTGGCGGCCAGTGTGTTCCACCAGCCGGGGCTCGAGGCTCTCCGTCTTTTAATGCGGTACTCTCTCTAACCCCTTCCCTCCTGGCCAGGCACACCGACAAAGCATGTGTTTTTCTGCTAGTGATATTCATTCAGATGTTCAGGTGGATGATAATAACTGATCCTGTAGCACCATATTTTACTCGTGTGGAGTGCTTCATTAGGCTGCTTTCTATTAAGAAATACTCTTGTTACAGTTATAAACACATGAAACTTACTTTTCCAAATGTGACCATATGGTTATCACCCTTTCCTCACTTGTTGATGTTACCGAAAGTAATTTCCAAGGTCGTCCACCTCTCCCCATGTTAGATTAGCTGCAAATGCAACATTAATCAAATCCACATTAAAAAATAAAATCCTACTTTGTCTCACAAGAATACTATTGACAGTGAAAGAAATGCTACTTCAGACTAACTACAGTGTCAAGTATGTGATATTCATTCTCTTGCTCAGGATGAGAGCAATGAGCACAAACTGAAAAACAGGAGGTTATGTCTGAACATTAGGAAATAACTTTCTCACTGTGATGGTGACTGAGTACTGGCCTAGGTTGCCAAGGAAGAATGTAGAGTCTCCATCTTTTGACATATTTGAAAGCCATCTGAACATAGTCCTAGGCAAACTTCTCCAGGTGGCCTTGCTTGATCAGAAGGGTTAGGCCGAGTGACCTCCAGAAGTGTCTTCCAGCTTCAAACATTCTGTGGTCCTGTAAAGTAAAAAGTAGGAATTAGAATGAAATAGTTGGACATGAATGCATAACACTGCTTCAAAGGTAATAGACAACTGCAAAGAAACCTAGAATTGGAACAAATGAACTTTGAGGTCCCTTCCAAGCTGGTATTCTCTGAATATTTGCAGCTCATTCTGTTCATATTAAGCCTTTTACATGCTGTCTTGTATCTTGGGGCTGGAATAAAAAATAAAAGAAAGAAATCTTAGTGTGGATTAGCACATCATTTCCTAGCTATGCTACTGGTGAGGGGGAGGGTTTTTGCGAAGTAATAGACTAAAAGAATGTGAAGTGTTTGATTTCTTTATATATTTTTTTTAATACTTGATTTCTTTATATATTTTTTTTTAATACTTCAATAGTTGTGCATATACATCCTTTCTAGCTTCTACCACTTATCATGTGTGCATATGATTTTCTCTACCACAAATATAAAATAGGAATCTTTTTATGCAGATTTACTACTAAAATCCATAACTACATACTGTGGGCAGAATTTAAGTTACTATTTTTCATTAAATCATAAAATTTACAATATGCAAGTACTCAGAATACGTGGGTGGGTACCTTTTCAGAAACTCAGCAGTCCAGAACATTTTCCTCAGAACTTGCAAACTTCTGTAGCTGGAACAAAGAAAAAAAATAGCCATGTTGTAACCACTTGTTGCTTACTAAAAATTATTTAACTCTTTGATAACCATTATCTTCCTTTTTAGCTGTTACCAGGCTTTAATAGATTTTATTTTAAAACACTGCCTTGTTTGGATTAAATATATTCCATTTTTTTAGTACTGGTTACCTCTGGTGATCTGAGGCTGCACTGTGGCCTGAGAGTTCAGGAATGTGGAGTTTTCAAAGAGTCCTGGACAATGTCATGTTCCAAGGAAGGTTATGGAGCAGTTTGCCTCAAGTGCCATCATACGGCATGTAGTAGACAACCAGGTGATCAAGCTCAGTCAGCATGGGCTTATGAAAGGAAGGTCCTGCTTGGCTAACCTGACCTCCTTCTATGAGAATGTGACCTGCTTAGTGGGTGAGGGAAAGGTGGTGGCTGTTGTTTATTTTGTCTTTAGTAAAGCCAATAGCATCCTGGCTTGTATCAAACTAGTTTGGCCAGCAAAACTGGGGAAGATATTGTGTCCCTGTACTTGGCACTGATGAGGCCACACCTCAAATACCGTGTTTAGGTTTGGGTTCCTCACTCCAAGAAAGACATTTAGGTGCTGTAGCATGTCTAAAGGAGGGCAACAAATCTGATGAAGACTCTGGAATACAAGTCTTATGAGGAACAGCTGAGGGAACTGGACTGCTTATCCCAGAGAAAAGGATGCCTGGGAGGACCTTTTTGCTCCCTACAGCTACCTTAAAGGAGGTTGTAACAAGGTGGGGGTTGATATCTTCTCCTAACCAATAAGAGACAGGACAAGATGAAGCAGCCTCAAGTTGAACCAGGGAGGTTTATATTAGATATTGGGAAAAAATTCTTCCTTGAAAAGGTTGTCAAACATTGGAACAGGCCACCCAGGGGATATATTGCCCCCCTGGTATTTAATACTACCCCTGTATGTATTTAAAACATGTATAGATGTGTCTTAATGACATGGTTTAGTAGTGGACTTGGCAGTGCTGGGTTAATGCTTATACTTGATGCTCTTAAAGGTCTTTTCCAACCTAAATGATTCTATGATTCTATGTGGTTTCATATTTAATTTTCTCTACCAGAAGTTATCACCCTTATAGCTTAGGGAAAAAATGTCCTAAATGCTTTCTAATATTGCCTAATTATAAATCTTGTCACCTTTAGATAAAGCGATCTTGGCTTTGCATACTGCAATGCAGTGTTATTTAAAAGCAAAAAAAAAAGGCCCAGGGTAAAACCTAGGCTTCATTATGTCAGGTTTAAAACTTTTCTTGACTTAATGTAGAGCCCAGCCCTCCAGGGCCTGTATCTGGGAATAGGCATTGGGATTTTTAGCATTATCATCAAAGTTTAATAAAATTAAAAAAAAAAAAGAAAAAGTGAAATCTAATATACAAGATTGAAGAGATTCTTTCCATCTATTAATTAATCCTTTTTTCTCAGACTGATGAAAAGCCATGTGTATTCATGCCTGACATAATTTTCAGTAAGATTTCCAAAAGAAACATGCTTTTAATGGAAATACTGCCTTCAAGATTTGAAAGAAACAACTTGAGATAATGATAACTCCACCCTGTATGTTCTGATGGGACATGGTCCCTCTGGTTTGTAGGCAGATTGTCCCCACTTTTAGTAAATTGTGTAAGTGTTCATTTGACTCATTTTGGAGGCAAAAAAGATTTGTGTATTCTAACTATTAGAATTTCATGGTCTTATATCTTGTTTCAAAGGATTTTGCAACCTACTGTAGCGAAAACACTGATATAAAGAGGAGACATGTTTGAAAAAAATACTGTTCTTCTGAAAAGTAGAATAGAAAGTACATGATTTTGTGCTGATAAGTAGTACTAAGACCTGTAGCTTTGTCCTTGCTCAAGCTAAATATTGCTTCCCTTGGTTTTCTCTATGGCTTTTTTTTTAATGGGAACAAATATGAAATTATTAGCAGAAAGTGGTCAAACATGCACCGGTAATCCTGTGTTGCTTCAAGAAGACATGGATTAAAGTAGTACATGGTACAAATGGGGACTGTAAAATAGGGTTTTTTTACCTCTGTAACCAAGCAGTATTGGTAAGAGAGTGGCAGCTTGTTTAGGTGAGACTTCCACCAGCTAATGTAATTTGTAATGATTAGAAGAATGAGACCTGGTGCCAAACAGAAAATGTGTTTTGATTCATTGCTTGTGAATTTTTGACTCAATATTACAAAGAATCTCATGAAGACCCATCGTGATAAATGTATTAATGTTTTTGATGATAATAACATGTCATATATTTGAAAACCAAATCTCCCTTGAGCAAAATACTGATGTCTGTGCGAGAAAATCTCATTATTTTGTTCTGGAAGGTCAAATGAAGAATTATTATTACTTTTTCTGATTGTCTGGAATAGATTAGTAGTGTTTCATAGGAAAATTAATCTAAAACTCAGAAGTTTCTGAAATATCAGTATATTTTACATAATATAAAGGTAGGATGATGGGAAGGAGATATCCAGTTGGGAAAAGACAAAGTGTTGAACCACCTCTGCTACCAAAAGCTCAGTGTCCTTAGCTGTCCTTCCTCCCTCATGTGGTACTTTCAAAGGTGCATTCATTTTGTTTAGTGATGCATTAAGATTTGGTTCTAGAAGTAGAACAAAATCTATCTGCAGCTTTTGCATATTTGTAGGGTACCATACCTGCCAGTGGTATCTGTACTTTTGCTGATGTCAGTGGCTTTCCTTGAGTATCTACTCAAAATGTCATGGTCAGACAAAATTGTCAGGGAGACCCTCTTGTTGAGTTATGAGGTTCAGAAAGGACCCCCTTATATTCTAAACTCTTTCTCAGAGAGGAGTCTAGGTGTGGCTGGATCCAGGCTTAGTCCCAGCCTTGGTCAAGAGTTCACGTCTAAAGGATTATACACGTACAACCAAATCTTTGTACACTTAGCTAAGATTTCAAAAACATGCTATCAATCACCGAGAATCTGTTGCAGCAAGGAGCCTCTCAACCTTAAGGAGTAACCTTGAGAGGCATCTGTACAAGGGAGATGCTGTCATGAAGGCCACTACCATGCAGGAAAGCTCCACAGGCCCTGGGCTGCCCCTCTATTTATGGAGTGACATCACTTATGCAGAGTTATGGGAAATAAAGGTCAGATTGGTGGGGGGAGAGCACACTGCCACATCTTGTGTTTCAAAGTTACACCTAAAAGGAAGCAGTGTTGGGGAACACAATACCTTTCCTATAAGGCTGGCTTCATGGATCTGCGAACAGCAAAAGAGAAAGGGAGACATTTGATAAATATTTACAATGTGAGTTCTATATAATGCAAAAATTCAAATCTCCACTCGCTCTTGAATAACATAGATGGAAACATTGTTAAAGTTGAGGAAGAAAAATCCAGCATTTGGATTAAAAGGGTTTAATTAGAAGTCAAATATTTGATGATTTTGAGAGAAACGTGGTGTGTTAACACTGGTGTGGGCTATAAGATAACATTTGCAATTAAATAAACACAGAAACAAATGTTATTTTCAGTCCCTTTAATTTGCTTCAGATAATTTCAGGTCTAAATGTAATCAGAGAATACACAATGCTTCTGGCTTAATATGACATTCATCTTCTGAATGGAGATTTTATGTAGAAATAGTTCTTGTGGTGAATTTGTGTATATATGTGTACATACACATAATAATCTGGAATGACTATGTATGTTTAACTCTCTTACAACTGGTTTTCCATGGGGCTATTAAATGCTGGGATACAAAAGGGCCATTTCAATTTATTTCTTCTAGTGATAGAAGAATGCCAAGAGATTTCTTTTTCTTTGAGTTGTGTATATTGAAAGTTGACTATCGATGTGATTAGTCAAATTGATACATTACAGTTTATTAACAGCAAAATTATCCAGTTGAAAGCAAAATGTCTAACAGAATGTTTCTGAACTATGCTTCTACAGGAATGTTCAGTGGGGAGATGCTGCTTGAGACAACTCAAAATGGTTTGGTTTTACTTCTGGAAATAGGGGCTGACTTTGGTGTGATTGCTTATAATAGGATTACTCTGGTACTGCTGACAGTCTTAAAAACAGTACAATGGTTTTAGAACAGTGTGTGTCGGTGACAGTTTGCAAGCTGGGCAGGGATGAAGAAGGAATATGTCAGAACACACAATAATCCTGGTTCCTAGGATGTGTTGGGGAAAAACAGGCATTGACAAATCCAAAATATAGAGATCTGTTGTCATCCCTCCCCACTTGCAGGGATGATGCAGCAGCAGGCAGAGGTCAGACAGGCAAATTTACAGACACATATTTGAGCAGTGCAGAAAGTGCAAATGATTTTTGAATAGGCAAGAGAGGGAAAAGAGAGGAAAACCTAAAAGCTGAGCAGAGGTTCTTTGCGGTCTGCTTTGACCTGGCAGCATATTCCAGGTAACATGTCCACCTGTCCCTACCACCCCCTTGGCTACAACTGCTTTTCTCATCTCATGCACAGCTCCAAGACAGAATCTGTTATGGTATTCCTGCAGTGCTAGATACAAATTACTACAGAGAAGATAAGATTGCAGAATTCTTTTTCCTCCCAGCAGCTGCTGTTGCCATTTAATTTTTCCATCTAACAGTTTTGTGAGAAGAATACATGGCGGTATGTCTCCAACACTAGAATATTTGAGACAGGGAGATTTCCAACTGCAGGTTTTCCTTGGGGCAATTAACTTCACTCACTGAAATTAATGATGTACTGATGTTAATAAAATAGAGGAAAAAATGTAAGAAGTTGAAGTAACAGACAATACAGTCATGATTAGTAGGACCAGAAGGAACTAAATATATAAAATCCATGCAATAAAAACTCATTAGTATGTAGGCAAAACCCTATGGAAATAGCCAGAGCCAGGTCCATTAAATTATATTAGGGGTTATATTGACACTGAAATGTGGCATCATCACTTTAATGGTGTCTATTACAGAACAGTGTATCTTTCCAAGTATATTCAGTTTATATCCTCCCAAAGTAGAAAGTATTTATTTCTGCTCATACAATAATTTTTTGGATTAAATATACTGGCAAAGTCTATTTTTAAATGAATAAATACTATTTTAGCAATTTCTCTTACTGCCATGAATTTAAGCAACCAAACAGCAAACATTGTCTTAGTCTTCATGACATTCTAAATCTATTTGAGTAACTACACTTTTTTGAGCTAATGCATATGAAATGACTTCTTCAGGTCAGCTAAAGTTCATTATAAAGATGTGTATGACATTCTGGGAGAGGAGGGAAAATGTGCTGAACAGTTTTTCTGAAGGAACACATTTGATGGAAAAGCCCTTGTTTTCTTAGGCAATTTCTCTAAAAGTAGTGAATTATCTCACGTTGAGGGAAAAAAAAAAAAAAAAAAAAAAAAAGAGATTGTCATTTTAGGGAAAAGCCCAAGTGGAGCAGCAGAGAAATATCTTATTGTTATTGATTCATCTCCCACCTGCTCTGCGCATCACAGAGGCGAGCCCAGAATGCACAGGCATTGCTTTTGGAAAGGAAGGTTTGGCAGCTCTGCTGCTGCCCAACAGCCTTTGGAGAGGTCTTACAGCCCAACCTTTTGAAGAGGTCTTAATTTTAACATTAAGTTGATACATTAACTTTCCATACAGGAATTATCAAATCTTAGTCACAGCTTGAATTTGTTAAGTGTAAATTACTGTTTGGTTGGTTGACCTCTGAATCATACCTACTAATTTTTCCTTTGGTCAAATTCCAAGAACAAATGACTTTATAAAATCAGTTTGATCCAAACTGTCAGTTTTTCTGTTAAAAGTGATCATATATTATTTGTCTGTGCCACCAATGTGCAGGAGAGAATAATTTCCAAAATGAGTTCTTCAACAGCTGGATGCTAATAGTAATAGCTTTGTGAGCAGCTCGTTACCAGAGGTATTATCTTTTTTACTTAAATAGATTAAGACACAATTTTCTAATGTATTTAGTCATTGTTTTGTTTGAGAAGTGATATTGTGGATATTGGAGATTATAACTTCATTTCCCACATTGGGTAACATTTGTCATCCTTGCACCTCTGTACTATGCATATAAACTGCATATGATGCAGCTTCCCGATGTAGAAACAGGGGGGTTCCTAAGGGATGGCGTAGCCCTTTGGGAATTTGCCGTGTGGAGGGGAAAGCATATGGAGGAATTCTCTGTCTTGAAATAATGGAAAGAAATTAACTCTCTGTAACCGAAGAAGTAATGTTCCCAATGATCACATTTGTTTGGACCACGTAAACTCATATATGTCTTTCTAGTCATGGATTTTTGAGTAGATTTAACTTAGTTAATATTACAGCCTGGAGTTCATGTTCATGGAGATCATAAGAGCATGTCTTACTAACTTTCATTATAATGGATGGAGATTCATATGTTATGTTTATTTAGGTCTTCATATTTTCTTAAAACTTTTTCTCTGATGTAAGTATTGTTTTTTTAGCAAGGCCACCCTGCTTTATCAAAGGCCTTCAAGAGATCTAAGGATAGCAGTGGCCCTGTAAGGATGCTGGGGAAAGACTCTTCATTAGGGATTGTAGTGATAGGGCAAGGGGTAATGGCCTAAAACTTAAACAGGGGAAGTTTAGATTGGATAGAAGGAGGAAGTTCTTTACTGTAAGAGTGGTGAGGCACTGGAATGGGTTGCCCAAGGAAGTTGTGAATGCTCCATCCCTGGCAGTGTCCAAGGCCAGATTGGACATAGCCTTGGGTGATATGGTTTAGTGGGAGGTGTCCCTGCCCATGGCAGAGGCATTGGAACTTGATGATCTTAAGGTCCTTTCCAACTCTAACTATTCTATGATTCTATGACCTTTGGCGTTTATTCTGTACTATGAATTATTTCTATTATTTCTTTGATTGAATGACTTCGTTGTCTTCCATGCATGAAACCCATTTGGCCATTGTCGTGGTTTAAGCCCAGCCATAACTCAGAACCACGCAGCCGCTATATCACTCCCTCTCTTCCTTCCCCTGGCTCCCAGAGGGATGAGAAGGAGAATTGAAAGAACATAACTCACACAGCTTGAGATAAGAACAGTCCAGTAACTAAGGTATAACAGAAACCGCTACTGCTACCACCAATAATAATAATGATAAGGGAAATAACAACGGAAGAGAATAAAACAGCTCACCACCTGCCAATCCTTACCCAGCTTGACCCAGCAGTGTTCTAACCCTTCAGGGTAACTGTCCCCGGTTTATATAGTGGGCATGACGTGCTGCAGTATGGAATACCTCTTTGGTCAGTTTGGGTCAGGTGTCCTGTCTCTGCTTCCTCCCGGCTTCCCCTCCTCCCTGGCAGAACACGAGACTCCTTTGTCAGACTAAACATTACTGAGCAGTAACTGAAAACATCGGTGTTATTAGTGCTGTTCCCAAGCTGAAAGTCAAAAACATGGCACTGCGACAGCTGCTAAGGAGGAGAAAAAAATGACTGCTACTGCTGAACCCAGGACAGCCAGTGATAGAGCTGAAGGAAAACTGCTGCTTTTCCCTGGGTAAAAATCCCTGAAAAAATGTTCACATGTAGAGGAGTCTGAGCCTTCCAAAGAACATAATTTCTTATAGTTGTGTGTGTGTATATATATATATATATTACATATTATATTGCATTATAAATTATATTCATTTTTGCCTAAACCATGACTGCAGTAGGCACGGGTTCCAGTTGGGTTCTTTTTTTCTTTTTTTTACTTTGCAGGTGCAACCACACCTCTTTTACAACTTTATATGTCCTTGGGTTTTTTTTCTACTACCAATTGCTTTTCACTGTTTTTCTTTTACATTTTTTCTATTGTGAGGCCTCAAACAGATGTTTACTGAGCGAGAAGTGAGAGCAGATTATACTAGAGAGATCAAAAATGAAAAACAGTCTCTTCCTTTCTATTTCTGTGACGACTCCTCCCATGCCTCCAAAGTATCAGCCATTACAAGACTCTTCCACTCTATGTCCTGAAACTTCCACTGTCCTACCCATGTAACAGTAAATGTGGAAGAAGTATCCCATTTCTTTGTTCTCATCTCATGTTCTTTTACACAATAATATTTTGTTTATCTTTGCCAGCCTACCTATAACCACACTTGGACCAATGGCACAAACTCCAGTTGTTTCCTGACAAAAGAAATGATCTGTGTCCAGAGCTGTGCCAATGTATTAGTTGCATTTTTATCCCACCTGACTGTGGTTCAAACTTTCATTCAGATGTGGTTTCTGAAATCTGGGAGTGTGTTTTGCCCCTTCAGGATGGTTTTATCCTGTTCAAAGTCATACTCTCTTGCTTGCTTCTCATTCTGTTTGCAGAGAGCTCTCCTGCTTGCTTAGCCAGCTGTGCTAGCTCACAGCCCACCTGCTTGTGAGACAGTCTTAATTAGGGCATGTCTGGCTTTTCCTCATTGTTCCTTTTTTGGGGACATATAATTAAACATTTTTCCTCCCATTGGAGAGGGAAATTTTTGGGGAGAGCAAAAGCAATGAGGGTCTGAGCAGTTAACATCAGGAAATACATAGAGGGTATCAAAAGAGCCATAGGTGAACAGAATATTGATGTAGTATATTATATTTGACATTTTACTGCTGTGTCTAATGATGCATTCTTCACTCATGTGCAACAGTCATGTTGCTTCATTATTCTGAAATTTAGAAGCTTTTGTTTTTCAAACTAAAACCCATGTTTCCAGTTCCTCATTATGGTGCTGGTTTAATTGCATTGTGAGGTTGAATATAGCCATTCAGCTAGAAAAATGCTGCTAGAATAATGTGAAAGGCCAAGCTTTGGTCTTTCCAGGGTATTTAAATTCTATTTCTCCTCCCATAAGCCACAGACAGTGGATTATTTTTCATGGACAGACAGCACATACTTCTCTTGGGGATTCTATGGACAGACTGTATAAAATGATAACGCAATGAACGGGGCACCTGCCATACTCTATCAGCTGCCTAAATCAGCTGCTTC
This sequence comes from Psilopsiagon aymara, assembly GCA_024733675.1. Classification (NCBI taxonomy): domain Eukaryota; kingdom Metazoa; phylum Chordata; class Aves; order Psittaciformes; family Psittacidae; genus Psilopsiagon; species Psilopsiagon aymara. The sequence goes on along the minus strand of JANRGW010017168.1, from coordinate 9,633 downwards.
AGACAGAAACTCAATACAGTAGAATATGTTTCAAATAGATTTTCAGGTACAAAATATAACAAGGAATTTCAGGAGTATTTTACACCAAGATAGCTTTAAAGATATTTATGTTGTTCAATAAAGGTGTAGTTAAAATACTTTCAAAATAATAAAATTACTTTGGTACCCTGAGAAGCTAAGAAGAATATCATATTATTATTATATTTGATTATGATAGTGTCGAGAAGTCTTTGATGTTGTGCTGTCTATTGGTTAATACATTACCAGTTTAGTGAAGAACAAAAAGAACATCTTGTTCTGGAGAGCAGTTCAGGGATGGAAAGGAAGAGAATGTTGTGCAGGAACAAAATCCTTCCTGGTAACTTTATTTTTGTGTAGACTAAGTGCAGTGATGAAATATAAATATATGAGCATGACATAATACTTTACCTGCTAAATTCATGGTATTTATGAACACCACAATGCTGCTTATGCTAATCTGTAAAAACCTGATGCACATATTCCAGAGCAGCCCAAGCTGCTTGTGATTTATATTGTCTCATGTGTTTAATTTTACAAACCTGGAATGAAAACCCAAAGACTAAATCTTGAAGCCAATTTCAGAAAAAGACTTCCTACCTCAAAGGAAATTGAAATGCACTATGGAGGTGCTATGGAGAACTCCGTGGTTTTAATCCAGAGCTGTATGTGTTGTCATGCAAAACAATTAAAACTATGACCACGGCTTCTCTACCAAAGACTTTCAAAATGCTGTAGACAACACTGGAAATCCTGGTGCAGCTTCTTGCCCTTCTGTTGCCCATTTTGATATTTCTCTTCCTCATGGTAAGGTATTTTCTAGATTTTCTTTAGAAATACTTTTGAAACCAACATCATGGGGTGGAGTTACATCAGTTGGTTTTGGGCATCTCTGGACATCTGCCCTTTCCCATTTCTGAGTTTTCTGAATCTCTTGATTGAGATTTAAATCTTCTCTAAGCCTAGTAAGAATCAGTGAGGCTCAAAAGAGCTTAGATTTTTACAAGTACAAATCCCAGTTTGTGATTTCCATTTCTGTATTTCCATCCAGGAGGTTTAATCCTGATATACTTAATTGTTAAGTGAATCTCCAGTAACTCCTTTATTCTCTACTAATGAAGCAGATCCTTTGTTGATCCTTAACCGAAATGAAAGGGAACTGAACAACTGGTACTTCATGCATGAATTGTTACCTTTCAGGAGAGATTCTTTCTCCTTCCTGGACAAGGCTTTATAAGGGCACCAGTCTGCAAATGTGAGCTTGAATTATCACACTATACATGCCCAAACCCAACTCGATGCTGTAAAAATAGCCTGAAGTTTGCTAACTCAGTATTCAGGAGGAAGTTTACTTATCCGGAAAATTAAGAATGTTCACATTTTGTCAATGAAGAGAAATTTTAGTTTTAAATGTTCATACTTAGTTTCCCTCCAAGCCTTTAGCATAAGCATAGATCTTTGCTCCTGATCACTGCATGTGGTATAGATGTCCTTTCAACTGGCTTGTCTTTGGCTGTATATTTCTGCCATGCCCCCTTTTTAGGCCTGACTCCCTCAAACAGAAAAGCATTATTTTAAGCATTAGAGGGCATGCACTGCATAAGATTCTGTATAATCTTGCCAGAGAAATTAGAGGCTGTTACAGAATCCCTCTTGCTGTAAGAAGAGCAGTGCCTCTGGCTCTCAATGAATATATTTTCTAGCATCACTGAAGGGCATTATTTTGGTCTTCTACAGCATCACTGTCATTTGTCTGAGGCCTTTGCCATACAGTGTAACTTGTGTGCTTGAATGGTTGATATCAACAATGTAAAAGGCCCTGAGAATGTGAAGAATCTCTTTCTGGGCACAGTCTAAATAGTGTTTTATTGGATCAGTGTGAGCATAAAGCAATATTAATGGAGAGGTGGAGTTGTAGAAAGCAGTCACTTAAAACATGCCACAGTGAATCATGCCTGGGCAGGTTTATTTCAGCCTGCATGTCTTAGTTTATTCTCAAACTATAGCTCTTCAAAAAGGTTTTTTTTTAATAATTATTTTGTACAGGTTTCAACTTTATATATGGTTGAGTTAAAAGTAATTTTTATCATAACCTAATGATGCTCTTTTTTTAGGACTATAAAGGAACTTGCATATAAGTTTGATGATATAGCTGGTCTTTTACCCTTCTTAAGGTGTAGTTTAGTGTGTTCCCTAGCCACTGAGCAGCAAAATCAGTATTTCTAATTCCTGCAGTGGTTTTGCTGCGGTGCTTTGGTATTCTGGATTGATTACTGTCTAAAAGTGACCTCTTGCCATGTTGGCTTTTTTGCTCCTCCCATGTGTTTTGAACATACCCTGTCCCCTGGTGTCCCAGACAGCCATGCAATTCTGAGTTCGGGCACTTGTTAATCAGGGCTCCCACCAGGGAGCTGAGGAGGGTGTCACAGAGTGGTTTTTATTTACTTGGTTACATAACAGCTTCTGCCTGAGATAAGTTTAATTTCTGTTGAAGTTCACTTAAAGCATGGAAAGTGCACAAGTTTCTGAGAATTAATTGCATGAAAAAATGTTTGCCTCTTCCATTTAACCTGCACAGACGTTTGTAAAGCACAATTTTTTTTTTTTTTTTCATTTTCTTCTTCCTTTTCCTCAAAGGTTGACACCTGATCGTGGAAACGATTACAGAAATGTGCACATTTAAAAAAAGAAAATATGCTTTGCGTTAAAATTCCTCATTTCTACAACTGAAACACACACGACTTTTTTTCTGAAATAAGCTCTAAACAGAACTGGTGTGAATAACATTCCCAGACAGTGAACTGAAAAGGAAAAATAACATGCTTAAGTTATTTACCTTGGTTTAGTGTGGGTTTCATCTTCACTTTTACAAACATCATATCCATATCACTACTGGGCTAAAGAATTATTACAGAGTATAGTACGGTAGTATCTTTCACAAATTATTTTAATAGACGACAGTGCAAACAGAGCTATGCAGTCTTCTCCATGTGAAGTGTTGGGTCAAGACTTTGACTACTTAAATGCCTGGAGCACCCTCTCCTTTCAGTGATACATCTTTTTAGACAGATTTATCATGTGTGGAGGAGGATTTCACAGATGGATCTGAATCTGTGTGAAAGCCATGGTGACAAATGGGCATCTAATGCATACTGCTCTTCTCGCCCACTGACTCAGGTAGCCATCTCCCTGTAAGCCTACCATAGTCCAGATGCACAGTATAGCTCAGTGCTCAACTTTAATTCTCAGCTTGATTAAAGATCTGATCCATAGTCCCATCTATTTCCTTTCTCAATTTTACTCTGTTTTGTTGTAGCTGCATGGTAACTTTCTTCTCTGCTGCTCAAGATCTGGAAGAATGCTGGAAATACAGTGTTTAAAGTCTAATTTTTCGAGAATGGGTAATGTAAGGTTAAATATTAACTTGCAGAGATGTACCTACAAAAAATTAGGGCTAATTCAAAAGATTAAATATCAGCAGAAAAAATGATGATGTGCTCCAATTTACTCCAGTTATTTGGTGATTGTAAAGCTGCAAATGGAGGTAGAACTGAGCACACAACATACAGTGAACAGGAGCACCCTGTTGAAGCTCTCTTTGATGATTTCTCATTGGTTTAAAACAAAAAATCTTACAAATTTAAAAATCTACCTAGTCATTGCTGTGAAAGACAGACTAGAGAGTATTTTTCTGAAACTATTCTGAAATAGCTGCAAAAGATGGAGTTTGTTTACAATAGCAGGATTCCTTGGTTTATACAATTGTGAAGAAGTTACCTATTTGGAAATAATGTAAAGAGTTTATGTTCATAATTTTTCTTTGTTGCAGAAATATTTTATGCATATATTCAGGGTAGGAAGATGTTGCCAGATGGAAATGCAATGGTTGTGGAATTTTTTCTGGCACTTTTGACATAATATATAATACTGAATGGCTTTATGCTAATGCTTTGCACTGGAATTCATATTTTACAGCTACTTTGAAATGCAAATTACAAAAGGTTTTGAAACTGAAAGCCTTGCCCTCTAAGAAATACAGTAGTATGCAAAGAGGTATTTAGCTGTGTTAGCTCCCAAGTACTGCCATGGCTGGTGTGTAAGATCTTTACACTATGAAATGGGAGCTGGAAATCTTAAAATGCTGCCTCTCCTGTTGGGACTTTCTTCTTTGTTGGGCAAGTGCCAGTGAATCAAATTACTTGAAAAAAGTAATTTCTTTCCAATGGAGCTGGTGAAATAGTAGGGCTTCAAGGGTCATTTTGTAAACCATGGAATTAATGTACTGGGCAGTTATCGAAGACCTGATAATAAAACTACCTCCATGGGTCTATTTGTGGCAACCCGGCAGATAGGATTGGGATCTCAGATACCAGCTAAACTTTCATATAATATTGCATTGGCAAATATCAAGATATCAGAGAATCTAATTTCCTAGCAGTTACATCTTTTGTGAGTTACTGCTAAGGTAAAGTTTTATTGATAGTCACAGAAAGAAATAACAACTGTGGGAAAGCTAAAAGGCAGCACCATTTTATCCAGTCACAGTTCAGTCCCATTTCTGCATGTTTTCATTCTCCTTCACCACTTGTAAAATACTAATGTGCTCAGATCTGGTTTAGGATTATTTACACCCTACATAAAAACTTCTTGGGAGTTCATGCAGTGACTGCAGACAGTTTCCACATAACCACATGGTCCTTGATCTTGCTCAGTTCTCTGGTCGAGTTACCAGAGAAGCTAAGGTATTTGTAGCCTCTCCAGCAGTCATGGTATCCTGACCCCTTGCTGCAGCACTACCACCATCATTTCTGACACTAGAATAAGCTTAAATCCTCAGTGGTATTTTTTTTTTAAAAAAAAAGAGAGTCCAAAAAGTGGAAACCTACACATAGCACCCAGCAGAGCAGAGTGGAAGTCTGATAGGTGCTGAAGGTTATCCAAGACTTGGGTTTTTTTAGACTGGCATTCAGCAACTGCAATAAATTGCAATTCATAATCTGCAAATATAGGGAAAAATCATGGATTACATTTTCAGTTTAATTTATAAAACATGTGTGTCACTGGTGTGTGCATGATTTGCTGTTTCAGTATGGTGCAGTCAATTAATTTGCCACCAATGAGCATGCCAAATTAAGATCTGACAGAAATGTAAGTATGTAACAGTGAAAGGAGACATCTAATATCCACCCTTATTGCAGCACAGATTTTCTAATTAGGTCTTGAAAATTATTTTGCTAGAGCTAAAGTTGTGATCTTCACGGGCCAGACACCGAATTTGTACAAATTGCTTAGGCATAGAAACATGATATATGAAAATATATGTTCGGTATTTGCTTTTTTCTTAGAAGCCTTAAGAGTGAAAAAATGCTGAAGTCACATTTCAGTTGGTTCATTGAGAATAACTTTTTTTGTGGAACATAACTAACATATTTTTGCCAATCTGTAGATGGGAGTGAGCGGAAAGGAAGCTAGTTACAGCTACCTGCAGACACAGAACTCGTGGAGCACTCACAGCATCCCTGGTTGCTGAATCAGTGGTAGTTATTTTCCACACTAAGTCTCACCACAATGTCATATTTCTTAAGTAGCTCAGACCTAAATGGAGGAAAACATGCATTTGTCATTTCATGGGGTCATTTCAACTCATTTTTCACAGCAAAATCGTTATTTTCCACATCTGATCAACCTCAGCTAATCAGGGACGACTCATGCTGCATTCAACACATTTGAGGTAAATTAAGAATCGCCATCTGGCAGAAAGATTCCCTTGAAATTGTTCTTCCTTTTAAACTGAAATATGGTTTAATTAAAACCAGACATGTCAAGAAGTATTGTGCATCAATTATTTTGGTGACAACAATTTCCAGTTTTGGAGGGACATAGGCACCTGGAAAGGATCTCTGCTTTTTCACTGGGGTAATATTGTGCCTGCTCAGGACAAGCATGGAAATAGCATCTTATATTTCCTTAGCATAATGTTTAATATAAACAGTGACCATTTACCTGAACTAGATAGAACATTAGGGATATTACTAGTAAGAAATAGTACTTTGATGTTTCCCAATCTTGACCTCATGATTGTGTGAGGCTAAATGTGATGGGTATGGATTCCCAGTTATTCAAACCGGCTTTCAAAGGGTGTAGCTGAATGGGGGCAAAAAATGTGCTTTGGACACATATTATGCAAAAAATCATTAGCATTGTGCAACATTTGTAGAAAAAATACGGAGGTTTCTTACGTATTTCATTAATCATCCACATGCAGAGTGGCTGCTGCCCACACAAATAATAACTGTACATGTAAAGTAGGCAGAGATAAATGTGTGTTCTGAAGTGCACAGTTTTCAGAAAATGTATTCGCTTGGGTCTGACGCTTTTCAGCAAACTGCCCATCTCAGACTGGCACAGGATGCTTCCCATCAGTTGCAGGGGAAGCACTGAAGTGTGTGCATCTGGTTTTATATACAGTAGAAATATATCCTCTCACGTAGAAATTATTCTTCAACAAGCTACAAAAGACTCATCCATATTTTAATGTACATATGTTTTGTGACTGACACTCCTAGAGGATCTAGGGCGTACCAAGGTTCATGTAATGCTATCCTCTGAGCCAGACCCAAGCAGTACAAGTACACTCTCAAACATGCCATTGTTCGTCTTTATCTCTGTTGGGCAGTTGCACATTTCCCAGGTTTGTTGGGTTATGGTCGTCACAGTATTAATTACTGATGCACAGCTCAAAATCCAGGCCACTGCTAATGGAATAAGGAGACTACCCACTTGCTGTCAGAGCAGTATACATTTTTAAGGCAAGTTTACAGCTTACTTTAAGAGTTGCCTTTGGGAAAAACTATAATATCCTTAGTTGTGCAGTAACAAGTTTATTTATTGGAGGTAGCACCAGAGTAATGAAATAAAATGACCTAGATATCATAGCCTTGAAGCAGATTTTTAACAGCTGGCAGATGGGATATTTTCATTCATAAAATGCTGATTTACAGCTTTTGGGGAAAAAAATGTCAAAGTGTGAAAATCTAATTCATCCATGAGTATCCTAGTGCAAACAACAGGTCTCCTGATGAGAGAAAGAGGAATTAAGGTTGTTAAAAGAAAAGCTGTTACAGTTTAATGTTCATCACCCTAGATGGCAAGGTTTGAATGTGGGGTTATAGGTATTCAAATGACTCTCAAGTCTCAGACACCTTCCCTGTTCCTCTTGTACAAATAGCATTTATTGTTCCCATTTCAGGAGGGAAAAGCTAATAAAAAAACTCAGGAGCAATGATATTAGAAATATTCTCTATTTGAAAATACTTTCTATTTAATAACTTTGGACCTTCAAATGCTTACAAGAAACTCAACTTCATCACTTCTGGTTTGAAGGCATTCTATCAGTGTTAATTATATAAAAAAATCAAAAATTGTATTCTGGAACAGTTATAGCTCTCTTTAATTGTCCCTGTCCTGGAGCTTAGAAGAATACCCAGCTATATGAGCTTAATCCCAGCTGCTGACTTAAAAAAATTAGAGTACTGACAAATACTGAGGTAAGGCTGGTTAGGGCTGGAGCTTAGACACTATGAAAGCTCTATGATCAGCACTGATTGCATGGTAGCTTTGTGGCTGATGATAATTGATAATTTCTAATATGGCCAAATGCTTTTTTTTCATTTCATGAAGTTCTGAAATACAGGGCATGAGTCAGTGGTATTATATACCAGTAACATCTCCGTATTTGAGCAGGCTGACGAGATGACTCAGACAGCAAGAAATAGTTAGAACAGAGTGAGCAAAAGGCATCCGTCTTGTCATTTTTTACTCAAGAAAGTGATATTATGTGTTATCAGATTGCACTTTCTGAAGAACCCTGAAATTCATTTGCCAGGTGCCAGCTTTGGAAACTGCCTTTGGAGACATTTTCTCATCCAATACCTGCCACTCTCTTCCCTGCCTCCCTTAGGGCTCTTCTCCTGTACCTTTCCATAGGTATGTCTTCCTCGCCTACTCTCAGTTACTAGAGAATCAATTTAGTAATCAAAATTAAAGTATGTAAGAGAAGCAGAAATCAATGATTGCATGGACTTCAGGGAGGCTGAGATTCTAATCTCCTCAAATATGCTCATTATTATGAAGGTTTTAACATTTTCCTTGGCTTCTATCAACAAAATATGTAATTATTTTCATTGTAATTGATCATTTAAAAATTGAAAGGTTTTGTGTTGACTTTGGAATACAGTCATAAAATCATAGTAGATGAAAAAAGCGGAATATATGGCTGTGATGTCCTTTCAGTAAAAAGCTGAAATGTGTTCGGTAAATTGCTTGGAAAATTGCAAATCATGAAAACCTTTATAAAAGTGAGATTAAGGGAAATAGCACACAAGCAGAGGAGGTTTGAGTAATTCAGATAATAATACTCTCTCCTTTTAGGCCAGAGAGCTGCAGTCAGGAGCATCAGCATCTGTCTGCAGCCCTCTCTCCTAGCCGAGGGATGCTCACGGGTCTGGGTCTCTAAATGAATTCCTGGAGGTGCTCTCCAGCAGCATCTACCTGGTTCCATAATCTGAAGATCCTTCAGAGACACCTGATCTTTCCCAGTGACTAATAGCTAAACTTCCTACACTTCAGTAGCAAAATTAAATGATGTGAACGCCTTGCGCAGTGCAGCTTGGTGGTTAGGACCAAGAAGCCAGCATTGAAAATCATTTCTTATTAAATATTTCCTAGATGCATAAATCTAAAAAATCTGCATTTTGAAAACCAGCTAGTTTAAGAGATCAGCAGACTGGTGTGGAGAAAGCGCAGTAAACCTCTCCTGATCCTAGCCAAGAAGCCTAGAAAAATGTTTCCACAGTGATACTAAAATCTTAATAACCTGTCAAACGTGCTGCTCAGAAGACATTCGGAATGAAAAATAGCTCTAAGATTTCCAGCTGAACAATGCAGAGTTCATTATACATCCATCAAAAGCCAAAGTGAAAGTTAATTTACCTCAAGTCATGCTGCCGATGAAAGCCAGAGCCTAGTTTTTAATTTTAGAAGAGAAAACTGGCTTTCTAACTGCTTGCCTTTGTAAATAGAACAGTAGTGAAATCTGGGCATGGAAAGGTAATTCTAACTGGAGATGAATACTGGAAGGTACTATTAAAGCTAAAGTGTTACCCTAACACAGACACTGGGAAAAAATGAAAACAGTCCTGAGGACTACAAGCATGAAATGCTGAAACCACTGACAGATGTAACTTGGTAATTACACCACTCAGGTAATTTTTATTTCTTTTTTTTTAATGATCTGAGAAGGAAAAGTTGCTCCTATAAAATACAGAACACTGAGACCACGCCAAAGAGAAACCAGCTCCCAGAAGTCTACATTAATAAGAGAGTTCTGTAGCACACCAATAAAGCTTGCAGCATCTTCCCAGCAGCACGAGTCCTGTAGAGAGTGGCCACATTTCACCGTATTTGTAACCTGATTGTCGTGGTTTAAGCTGTAAATCAGCCATGCAGTTTGTTCATCCACACCCCCCCACCTCCCCCCCAAAAGAGCTGTCGCGGTTTAAGCTGTAAAACAAGCAGTTTTGTTCACTCACTTCCCCCTCCTTCTCCCCCCCCACT
>JANRGW010017167.1:0-26278 GCA_024733675.1 Psilopsiagon aymara | reverse complement strand
GGGCAGCCACAGCTTCTCTGGGCACCCTGTGCCAGCGCTCAGCACCCTCACAGGGAAGAGCTTCTGCCCCAGAGCTCTTCTCAGTCTCCCCTCTGGCAGTTAAAGCCATTCCCCCCTATCCTATCACTATTAAGCGGCTAATTCCTAAGAGGCTGGTTTGGACTGCATTGCTAATTGGGGTGCAAGAATGGGGAAGCCTTTCCCAGGGAGCTGTGTGTGAGACCTTAGTGCACAACTTCATCATTTTTTATAGCATGCTTCACCCTTTTGAGAAGTAGCTCTATTTTTTGGAGAGGAAGTACAGGTTCTTGGTTTGCATTTTCTAACCTGTCATCTCATCCAAAGGAAAACTCGGCGCTCTGAACTTGTTAACTCCAGCAGGCATCCAGCACGTGCTTTGGAGGTGATTATTCTCTGTCACTGGGGCAGGTTTCTTTCCCTGTGAAGATTTCTGCTGTGTTAAGGAGTGATGTCCTAAAGGGGTTTGTATTTTTAGCAGCTGTGATCTATGTCCTGTGGGCTCTGCCTTTAAACCATGCCTCAAAGAGGAGTAGGTTATTTTACTGAGAAACCCATAAAGTAATATATGCTCCTGGTGTGACTTGCTTTAAAGCTGTGCATTAATTCCTGAGAACTGAGGTCAGGCTGCCAGTGCTGAGATCTGCACAATGACATTTCCATACTGTCGCTCCTTTCATGCTGATGTAAGAAGCAGGAAGTAATATTTACCATATGAAGATCCTTAGTGCTATTAATAATAATAATAACTAATACTAATGCAGTGTATGTTTAAAATCGTTCTTTTTATCCTGAAGTCTCAAAGTACTTAATAGGACTTTCCCCAATTTGCATGCAATGGGAATGCTAATGAGAAGTCAAGTTTTGTAGGAATCAGTACCAGACTCTGGTACAGATGCAAACCTGTGGTTGCAGCATGGTGAAAAGCTGCTGTATTACCTTGGAGTTCCAGCTTTTGAGTTGGAAACATGCTTGTTCTGCTGGTCTAGAGACACCTTCTCTTCAGGATGGGAGGGCTTTCCCTCTCTCTCCTGCTTCTGTAAGTAGTAATGCAGATTAAAACTGAAATAGGCAACTGGAGTTAGACTATTGCTAACTGCAGTTAGCAAATGGTGTTGGCTTAGAGAAAGCCTGGACCAGGCTTTTGGTGCAAGCTGAAATCATCAAAATTCAATGAGCATCTTGGACTGCTGTAACGCAAGTGCTTTGGATTTGCCAACACAATGGAGAGAAATCCCCTTATTCCTGACTTACCCGGTCTTGAATTTCCAGGAATTTCATATACCTCCCGAGGTCTCATCACTAAAAAGCAGGAGCCAGAAATATTCAGAGGAGTTGAAGGTGATGATAAGTTCCAGACATGGAAAAGTGTTGTCTTTGCTTGCTGTTGGGCTTGAAACAAATCTGTCATAACTCATCTACCTTGGCATGAAGAAACAGCAGGAGGCAGAAAATGTGACTTTGTCCAGTTCACACATGGAGGGAGAATTCTTCTTGGGAAGCCATAGTCTCTCCTCCAGGGTGGACAAAACAGAAGTCGGTCAGGACCAAACCAAGAGCAAATGCACTTAATCCAAATACCTTAAAGCCCCTAAATAGTCCTATGTATAATAGTCCATCTGAGAAAGAGGTATTATTACTTCTGACACTGGTTACAGAGCTGTAATATTTCCTCCACTCCCCCATGCTCCATGCCATAAGCCATAATTTACAGCTCTTCATACTCTGACCAGGACGTAAACTTAATTCTGTTGAGAAATTGATAGGTAAGTTGTGGATGCCAAAGCTTAGTGCTGGGTACTTTCTGATGGCATTACACTGGTGGTAATGATCAGCAAATAGAACTTGGTTCATTATGGGTTTAGGAAAATAGTGATGCATCTTTGATGGGTTAGGCGTACATGGAGGAATATAAGGCAGCTGTGTTTTTTCATGTGTAACTATGGAGTCATACTTTGATATCAGAGAATTGCTTTATAAATGAAATTGTAAGAAGCTTTTAAATGTCAAGTATCCTTCATCTTATTCATCCAAACACAGAATATTTATGAGGATACTCATATGATGCTATTAAAGCATCTTTGCCTCTCTGACAAAGATGGACTTAGCAGAGGGTTTAATAGCAGAAGGGACTAAAAAAGTGAGAAAAGGATATTTTCAATCAATTGCTTTAAATTTCTCTTGCATGGCCTTTTAACAGTTTTGTGAATTGCTGTGGCAATTCGCTACGTATTAAAGGGAACATATGAACAGGACCCTCTTTTGCAAGACAAAGACCTAAATGTTTTAAGATTTTCCAGATTGACTCAGAAATAGTTTGGCGAAGATGGATGTTAAAGCAAATGAAATATATAACTAGAGTGACCCTCACTGAAGTGATGTCAAGGGTAGTAAGTAATACAGTTGTCACGCTGCATGTAATCACTCCTCTAAGTCCTCTAATCAACTCAATCTAAGTTGATTTTACTTCAGAAAAGATTATAGAGAGGTTTCATTTCTGAATGGCACTCCTGAGACTTGGCTGAAGTGTTTGTGATCTGCAGTAGCTGCAAAACTGTTATAAGAAATGTGATTCCAGGAAAAGCTTCTGAATTACTCAGACATCCACAAAACAGCTTTGGGTCCTGAGCTGCTCCTGCTGAGGCAGGTAGCAAATACTGTACCCCTTGTCCTGCAGTGGCAGCAGTGTCTTCTGCATGCCACCTTCAGTGATATGTCAGCAAAAAGGTCAAGCAGATGCCACATGAATGTTCAGTGCAGGCAGAGCTTGCTGTGGGAGTCACTGAGATGATGCTCATCTTATGGTCCCCCCCTATGCTTCATTTCTTCTTTGTAGGCTGTGTTATCTGTAGGTTCTTTGGATGGGATTAGCAGAAACTGGGCATAAACGCATCTTCTCAGAACTCTGAGCTTCCCTTTTTGCATGGCTTCCCAAATCCTTGTCTTTAGTGCCCTTACCTGGTGTTCTGCTGGATTGGTTTTTCCTGCCCCTGGAAAGCTTTTTCTCTATCAAACATGTACGAAAGTATTGGTGAAAGTGCTGTCAAGCTTATTGATGCTTGTAGCTTATTGCCAGAGGTGCAGCACAACTGTTTTAGATGTATCAATGAAGATGCCCCACTGCCAGTTAACTTTCTCCATAGATGATCAAATCCTCTTGTGTTCTTTCAGCATAATATAAAGAACATTGCTCTTAATTATTCTGAAGCTTTGCTTGTGAAGCTGTTCCTACCCTTTTGAATCATATTATTTAGAAGTAACTCATTTAGCACATATTCTGGAGGGGGAACTAGTATGATCATTTTCAAGATACCAGAGGAAGTGGATAACAGCCACTCATATCATCAAGCCCTGTAAAATCAGACACTGAGCAGTGTTTTGGCATTGATCTAGCACCCACTGTCAATAACTGTGAAATTGCCTGAAAACTCTTACCATAAGTTCCCTGAATATATATCCACAGTGAGCTGGAAAACAGCGTTGCCTCACAGATGGATTTACCATGGACTAACTCAGCATCCTCCCTTTGGCAGCAGGAATAAGAACTTTGGCCGTTGGCTGTAGAAGAAAGAAACCCACTGCCTGAACTTGAAACAAGGCAAAATCTTAGCAACAACCTTCATAGCATTAGGCAGCCTCTTTTCTCAGAGGCTCCATCACCAGTAGAGAGCTGCAGTAACAGTCTACAACGCGAGCTCTGTTATCACGCTAGAGTACCTTGATGTAATACTGGGGACTCCATCTGAAGGAAGGACAGAGCCTCCCCCAGTGACTCAATAGAAGAGATTTTCACTTTAAAAATCACGGGGAATGTGCGGACCAGCAGCTATCCCTGAACCTTTGCCCTTGACTCATTGGTAGCTCAAGAAGACCTTTAGTGATTCCTGTTTTCAAGTTAGCAGGAAACGTGCTGAGAACACTGCGTATCAGCTGGAAAGTCTCTTCTCTGATGAGGAGAGCTGACAGCTTCTGAGCTTCCAGTATCAAGAGCAAAGTCGACGTTGAATGTCCAAACTTGGAGTGTGTCCTCTTTACCTGCACTTTGCCACTGCCTTTGAAAGCGCACACAGAAGAGATGACACAGGCTACAAAGGCCGGTGCCTCACCTTGGTCAGCTTAACACATCCAGATCCTCTGGTGTCTTAGCATGACCCTGAGCTAGCAGGGCCCTTCTAAGCTCTGCCAGCCTGAGCCTTGCAGTGCCCTAACTAATGAGGTTAATCTGAAAACCTGAAGCTTGTTCTTTCTCCCAGGTAAAGAATGCCATTTTTCCTGAGATACATTATTTCTGAATACCGATCCATGAATACGAGTTGAATAACTAAAAATCATTCTTATTCTCATCAGAGAGATGAGCTATTAAGATGAAAATTGCTAGATAGAAGTATCATTTGATTGCAGGGCAATATATGCTGCTTGGATCTGAGATTTTTTCCAAAGAAGTTCAAAACATGTCTGATCTCATTCTGAATCCTTATTTGTCCAGATGGAAGCCTCAACCCTATGTTACCAAAGCTTTTGCAAGCTTTTCTCACCAGCTTATTAAACCCTAGTGTTGCCATATTTCATATGGCAATAATGATTTCCTTTGCTTGTGTTCTGGATAACATTTAGCTTTATTATCATTATTATTACTTGCTACTGTTCTGCTGGGAGCACTAGTTTGCATTTAATTATGGCTCACTTGCAAATAACCTTTATGGCCCTGATTTAGCAAACATTTCTAGGAGGTGTGTGATTTTAAAGCACGTGAATGAGCCCATTGAGGTCTGCGTAGCTCAGATTCTCAGTCATATTTTGTGCCTGGCATCCACTGATTTCATAAACCCTTCGCCTGAAAAGTGCCTGCATGCAGGTTGGAACTGTGCGTATTCTTCTGGCTCCATGACCTGCTTAAGTAGGTGTGACACTGAGGCCCCAAACTGGCAAACACGTCACATCTTAAGGCAGGACCTTCAATGAGATTGAGGCTGCACCTGGCAATCCCTGTGCACCTTCATTGACTAGTTTGTGATGGAAGGGACCTTAAAGCTTCTCCAGTTCCAGCTCCCTGCCACGGGCAGGGACACCTTCCATAGAGCAGGGTGCTCCAAGCCCCTGTGTCCAACCTGGCCTTGAGCACTGCAGGGATGGGGCAGCCACAGCTTCTCTGGGCACTCTGTGACAGTGCCTCAGCACCTTCCAGGACTGTAGGACTTTGAGACTCTTAGATGGAACCACTGTGCTTTTTGTCAGGTTATCACCAAGTGAGCCTCCCTGTCTTGCACCCTTTCCTTAGCTCAATATAGATTTTCAGTGAGTAGCATCTACACGGGAAGTAAAACTTGATTAAACGACATGCCATGGAGCAGGATGTGCCAGGCACATCCAGAATACTGCATTCTTTAATTGGCTGGTTGGAAATGCAAAATGAAATGCAGGCTGTTTGAGTTATTAGTTAGCTGCCTGTGTAATTACTGCTGTTTAATATTTTATTGTGTTGATCTTTCTGTCTTGTCTTTGTTCCACTCAGAAAATAGATCCTTCTTTTTGTCTATTCACAGGCGTTGGGCTACTGGGTAAGTGGGCTTTGTGGCCAATCTTTCTGATTGTTCAAATGTCACCATAAAATATTTAGCATCTTGATGACTCTAAAGCTATCACAACAGATTGGATGGTAACAATTAAAATGATGCTAACATCACTAAAACAGATATAACGGAGTGATGCTTGTTAAGCACTTAATGATCCCTTTCTCCAAGGAATTCCATTTCAGTTTCTTTATGCTGCCTGATTGCCTTACTGCGTCCTGCAGGTTTTTGTGCGCTACTGCTCTGCGTAATACATATTCAGACCCTTCTCGGCAGCTCTCATCGTGCCAATCAAGGATGCAAATGGAGGGCTGGATGGCTGTGTGATCAGAATTTCTTGCTTGTTTGCAAGCCTGTAAATAATGGAGTGAATAAGGATCTGATGTGTAACAGTCTAAAAGTAATCAGACCTTATATCTGGCTTCTAGTATGGCCCTGGTCCAACTGCTACTGTAATCAATGGGAGGTTTTATTGACTTTAATGGGAGTTGAATTAGGGCTTGTGTGTGGTTTGGAAATCCAGCTGCAGATATTGGGGCTGGGATAACCTGGCTGTGTGCTCCTGGCAGTCAGGCTTACATTGCTGAGGATGGGGCAGGCAGCACTCCATCCTCAACTCCAGTTCTCATCCTAAACCGCAGCAGTGCTTCTATTCAAGGGGCAGCTCCGGGTTCTGCTCCATTCAGCTATTCACTCAGGAGCTTAAATTGCTCTGTGAACAGTGTTTAAAATGTATAATTATCTTTGGAAAAAAAGAATATTTCCCTTGAAAGGGATTCTAATAATCATTATTTTAAACTTTGGTAGTTTGACACTTCCGTTGTTTATAAAGGAACAATATCTTTCACTTTATTTTGGCTGCCAAGGGAAAAATGAGCCTAATGAGGAGGAATAAAAATAAACTAAGTTAGTAGAAAAAGCAGCTCTTACGAATTTGCAGACCTTTTCCTGCTGACAGGAGCAACTATAAAGATTTTATGAAGTGTCTTTGCTTTGGGGTTTTTTTTGGGATGAATGGGCATGAGAAGATAGTATCTCTATGTGGACGAAAGGCATTTTGGATGTGATTTTGTGGATCATCTACATTAGAGCTCTGATACCCTTCCTGTTTCCTAAGTACTACAATGAGTATAAAATACCCTGTAAAATTCTTTGAGATGAGATTTATTCTGGCTTCTCTGCTTTGAAAGGATATAGAAAATGCATCCTTTGGGAAGTCTTGTGGCCAGCTGAGCTCTCCAAGGACAGGCTTGAAAGCATGTGCTAGATTGATGTACTGGGGCAGCTCCAAGAATGCTTTGGCCAGTGTGGAGTGGCAACTATACCTACCCTGAAAATCAGCGAGCCAAATGTGTACCTACTTCTGAGTTGTGTGGTTTTTTACAGGTGAAAACCAGCATTGTGCTGTTTCCTTCAACACGGTGATGCTGATTTATGCCAGCGGAAAACCTGAGCTTCCACCCCGTTAGCTGTGTGCAGGCACCAATAGTTGGGTTTTACTTCTTGTTTGGGTTTTTTCCTCCCTTCACTGTTACTTCCAACAAAGACAGTGGAAGCAAGGTGGATGCAGTTATTTCAGTGAGAAATCTATCCCGCATGTTGGGAATTACCTGGCTTTGCTGGAAGAAGGATACAGGGATCTTGTCATCTCCTAGCAGACTGGGTAGGAGCAGTACCATGGCTTGACTCTCAGCACATAGGTATTTTGCTCATCCAGGGACTCTGCTGGGATGAGTTCTTGGCCAGGTAAATGTCTCTCCACAGGAGGACATCTGTGCTCTGCATCCCATATATCTCCAGTGCATCCTGTTGTCTTTTGCTCCACTTCCATCTGGTTGCCTCTGCATAGGATGGAGCAACTGGTGATGTTTGGGTGCATTTATGGGTCCTGCTTTGTTCATGGCAGTTCTGCTACTGGCTTGTTTAGGAGTGATCTTCTTCCAGAAGGTCTAAAAATGCTTCAGAGCGCTAAGATTCACGTGAGAAAACCCCCTTTGATCTGTCCATTGAATGTTGCTATAAATAAATTCTCTGCTGCTCCAGTTTTCAACAGGAAAGCTTGTTTGCTTGGCACTACCAGGCTTATTCTGCTTTTTGGACCTGAGTTCAGAAACAAGAGGCTCAGCTGGGCTTTACAGGAGACTTTTATTTCTCTTTTGTTCTTTAAGATCTTGTCTTTGGGGATAAGTCCCTGTGGCTGATGATAAACCCCTTATGACAGTGGTGTTTGCCACTTGGCTGTTTTCTAAGTTCTGGCATGTTTTATTTACAGCAAATTAAAGGATGAAGGTAAAGTGTGTTTTATTTTACTACTCTCCTGCGTTCTGTATTCAAAGGCTTTAACATCTGCCGTCCATCTCTTTCCTGTGTTCATTCAATGCCAAACCATGAGCAATAGTCATGGGCCTTGTGGCTCATGTTCCTACCATGGTATGCTCATCTTGACTTCAAAGTCATTGTTTATAGGTAAAAATTATCCCTGCTCTGTCTTTTTTATTGTGGTGACTTTAGAATTGTACCTTTTCTCTTGTGTTTAAGGATTTTGATTAATGGTGATAATTGGATGAGCTGAAGAGACAAAGCCAAATTCAGCCAAAACACAGAGAAGGATTGAAGAGGCCCAGAGAACGATCATCAGAGAGACTATAGCCTCGCAGGTCTGCAGAGAGGAAGTGAGGTGATAGATATGTTACCCTATTGCAAGTAACCATCCGTGCATTCTCACCCACTCCTATTCTGTTACAATGCTGGTGAGTAGAAAGTTTCCTTTGGCAATGCTTTTACTTTTGTTCATTAGGATTTGAGCTTATGAACTGTTCACAATCAATTTTTCACATCAAAGTTTCATACAGGTGGAGGCTTCTCTAAGGAAAAATGTGAACAGAATTCTCATTGCAATGTTGATTTTAAAGTCCTGAAGTGTTGAAGCCTCCAGAAATACCCATTGCTAAAGTGTGAGAAGTTCTTCCACCTTTTTGCATCTCTCTTTTCCACATTGTTTTTATTAGCAGGCAGATATTTTGTTGGCTTCCTGAGGAAGAGTTTGTTCTCTTTCCCATCAGCTCCCAGTGTCTGTTGGTCTTTCATCTCCTTATAGATCTCTGTTTAGTTCCTCTCCCTACCCCAGTTTGTCTGGTCTTACTCTGTCACTGTTAAAAGTTCAGGCCACAAAGACTGTGCCCTTGTCATCTTCATGTGCAATTAGCACAGACTGCTATACAGTGGACATAAATCCTGCTGCTGCTCAGGGCACTGGGAGCCTGGCCATTGAATTCGGTGGGGTTAACGTTTGGGCACATTAGAGCCTCTCAGTGCAGTGTAGCTTACAAGTAATTTAGAATATTAGATGGACAAACTTGTCGTGATGGAGTCCTTAGAAGCCTTTAAGAAGTGGCTTTTACACAACTTTTCCTGGTACGTTGAGATTAAATGTCCTGTCAAGCTGCCCATGTGTACACTTTCAGGCATGAGCTGACCTCCCCAGCAGCTGCAATTAGAAGCAATTTTCAGATGTATATGATGAGTTTTGTTCAATAGTGTCCCCATGCACACAACCCACCCAGAGAAGAAAAAACCCCTGCTGTCATATACAACTACTTCTCCTTATATACAGCTACTTCTTGAGTACAACTGCTTCTCCAGCTGTCTTCAGAACACTCGACAGTGTCTGTAAGAGCCATAAAATAACTACGAGCTTATAAATTCACCTTTCTCAGTTATTAAATGTGCTTTACTCATTCCAGCCTGTTGCTGTGGAGAGCGGTACAATATAGGAACCTTGGCAGAATGACAGGCAATTAAAATACCAAGATGTTTAGCCATGTATGAGTATTTTCACACAGTGAGACCTCTAAGCTTAGCCTGCTACTGACATTGTTAGTTATTGAATCAATTGCATGAGATGAGGTTGACAGGTGTAATTATATATTTCTATGGTGATTATGCATGGCCTGTCATAGAGACCAAAGTGCCTGTAACTTTGCACTCATTTAGTAGCCATTTATTGAGTGAAGTATTGAAGTTGGCATGCCATTTACAAGGGAAGGAGATGTAAAACAAAACAGAAGTCCATTTGGAGGTATAATTGATTCATTAAAACATTGACCATTACTTGCTTTTAGTACATTGAAATTTGTCTTTCCATATTTCCTGCAGATCTCTCAGTTATTTAAGCATGGTCTTGCACCCTGACTATAAGAAAATAAAACTGATGGAATGAGTTAATGGGAACTTGGGTCAGGTCTGTAGCTGCCATATACTGGGAGAAGTTATGGAGCTGTCTGGAACCAGCTGCTTATGGGGCCATTTTAATGTATCTGGCTTACCTGTTAAAACAGCTTTTGTTATGCCTCAAAATCTTGTAGTATCTATATATTTATGTATATACATAGTCTTCTGTACCATCTTCTTTGTAAAAAGCATTCTTCAAAATGTGCTTATAATTACAAGAGTATTTTTGGAATACGCTGAGATGAGCCATGGGCTACAGCTGAAATTCCTTATTCACTTTTCTAGATAAAAATAAATCTGTGTAGTGATATCACAAGAAATTTTGCTATGTTATTTCCCATATAGTTCTCTCTGGCCCTTTGTGCCACCCTGATGATAGGAATGAAAAGTCTCTGTTTCTCGAAGTGAGAGGAGGCAGAGAGAAAGTAAATGTTGGTCTCAGTTTATTAAGAGGTCCTCTAACTTGGCTGAGCTCAAGCAATCCACTGCACTCATTTACCTTGCCCTTATCTCTCTGCAATATGTCACCTTATTCACAGCAGTGCTCAGGTCTGAGATAGAGATGAGATGTGCGTTTTGTTTGTTTTATAAGTGAAAGATGAGCTGTTTTCAATTGACAAGGAGAGCCTATTGCCTCCTGTGAGAACCAGGATCTATATTTTCCCTGGTCTTGTAGGATGGGCTGAAAAATTCAGTAAGACTTGCTGGAAATAGTAAAGATTCTGCCCCCATTTATAGGATGTGAAAAGAACCTTTTCCTTATGTTTAGCACAAAATTTCTGTGATGTTCTTAATTAAACATTATGATTTAAAAACTTTTTTAACTGGAAAACTGTTTTTCAGTGAGTGTGTAGAATATTCCTTGGAGAAAAAAAAAAAAAAAAAAAAACAAAACTTTTGGGAAACATTTTCAATGTATTTCATTTTTTAAAAAAAAATAATAATTTATATAAAAATTTTATAAGTAATATATTTTTTTTTTAGTACAAACTTTAATTTTGAAGTAAAATTCTGCTCTGAAATGCAAAGAGAACAGTTTGATGTGCTCCTTATTTCAGGTCAGAGAGCAAGTCCTGAAGCAATCACCATTAATCCACAACAATTAGAACAATATCATGCTTTATAAAACCTCTTTTTACAGAACCTCCCAAAGGTGCACATTAATCCACTGCCATCATTGAAAAGGAGATAAAATGTAAGTTTTATCATTAGGAAGGAAAAAAAGTGAGTTTGTGCAATGTAAGTCCTCACCTCCTTCGAATGGCTTTCTTGCTGCTTCTTCAGCTATCCAGCTGATGAAAAGGATACACAGAGGTCATGCTGGAAGGTGGCCCCAGAAAGGGAATTTTCTGGATAGCTAACCCGTTCCAAAGGCCCTAAATCATCTTTGGAAGGAGGAGAGATTCACTTGTCACTTTAGAGGTACGTCAGGTGAGACGTGGGGATGAGGCAGGGGTTATTTTTGTGCGAGAGGTCTGAAAGTTGGGAAGAGTACAGTGTGTGAAAGAACATGGACAATCCAAACCATGTGTCAGTTTGGTTTTAAACTGAAAACCAACCAACCAACAAGAAAAAACAGCCTTCTGAACCTCAGGGTTGTTTCTTTCTGTTTGTATCAAGGCCCAGGTCTATCCCTTTCCATTTCAGGGTTATGGGTGTTTTTGTTCTCTTTCTTTCTGTTTGATAGCATTCCCCTCCCACTGGTGCTTTGGCCAACATCACATCTTGGAAGCTGGTCCTGTAATAATAAATCTGGGTTAACACAAGCTTTTGCCTCATTTTAAAGAACATTTTTTTTAGCAGTAGCAATGGGAATGAGAATAGCTCTTGCTGCAAGATGGGAGTCTCATTTTCTTCATTATTGTTAGTTTCTGGAGTGAACTTAGTCAAACAATGGACACTCAGAAAACCACCCCTTGGAATCAGTAGCTAAAGGCTCAAACTCCAAAAGTGCACGGATCTAACTCTGGAAAAGTTTACATTAGGTTTTCCAGTAGCAAGCATCTGGGTTAATATCTGGCTTTCTAATCACGTGCTTGGAAAAGCAGCTTTTGTTGCTGTTCCAGAACACTTCCCAAGCGTGCAGTAAAAGGCCTGAAATCCCCCAAAAATATCCTGAATAAAATGATGGCTCATGAATTGCATTTTTCTTTCCTATAGCTGAGATTGAATTTGAGGCTTTTTTTCTTTTTCAGTCTTGCAACTGCAATTGTATTCGAGTAGAATGCAAAAATCACAGAATACTTGATGTTGGAAGAGCTCAAAGGAGGGTAAACTGGGGCAGGTTGCTCAGTGTCATGTCCAATTGGGTTTTGAATGTCTTAAAGGATGGGGAGAGTCCACAGCTTCTCTGGGTATCCTATTCCAGTATTCAATCACCCTTACCTGAAAGTCTCCTATGTTTAAATGGGATTTCCTGTGTTTCAGTTTGTGCCCATTGCCTCTCTTTGCTGGACACCACTGAGAAGAGCCTGGCTCTGTCATCTTTCCTCCCCCCATCCATTTGTCAACATCCATCTAAACAAGATCTATCTCTTTCTCTTTCTCAGGTTGAACAATCCCAGCTCTCTCTGCCTCTTCTATGTGAGATGCTCCCTCAAACACCTCTAGACTCAGCACTCCAAATGTGGTCTCATCAGTGCTGGTCAGAGGAGAAGGGCAGCCTTCCTCCACCTCTTCCTCACACAGCCCAGGAGGCCATGGACCACTTTGTCACGAGGGTGTGCTGATCTTTTCCTTTCAGATCTTGCCATCCTACTCAAAGTTCTTCCAAACAGTAGAAGGAAATGGGATTACTTGGAGGAGTTTGTGTTTTGCAACACAAGGAGTCACTGTGTTTCTTCTCACTGTCTTATCCTCCTGGCCACACTGCTACCTCTGTGACTTATTGCCCCTGAAGCTGATGTTTCCCTTCCCAGTGTTGTTTCAATACTGCACTCCCTAGGTGTCCTAGCATCCTTGTCTTAAGTTAGCTGATGGTACAAATAGCACAGCAAATACGTATTTTGGATCAACATGAGACAGCCAGATGGTTGGCTTCTTGAACAGCAGTTGCAGGAGGAGATTTACAGTGCTTGGAAATAATTGTAATGAGCTTTCTTTTGCACAGTGACTTGTTCTGGTTTCTTTCCTATCTTTGCCTTCTGCTTCATCTTAACCCTCTGAAGTTTTAACCACGTGATTCTTCTTTTCAAATTAGGTCCGGAGAATTTAACATGTAATAGACTGCACATCCCTCAAATCCAGTGAACTTATATCAGGGCTCAATGTAGTTCAATGTATACTCTTTTCCAAGGATCCACCTAGCAAAAGAACTTTGCAAATCTGGGAAGAGACATTCCATCGTAATCAGTCTGGGTTTTGTCTCCTGCCTACAGGATTTGCTTGCAAGAACCACTGCTGTTTCCCTGTCTGACGCCAGGCTGCAGCATAGGTCCTTCATGTGTTGTTCAAAGGTTATGCTCAACGCCAGGAATTGCAAACTTGTGGTAGTTTTCTTTAAAAACCAAGCAGTGTGTTAATTCTTTCATCTTCCTGGTAAATATGACCCAAATCAGCTGTGGAAACATGAGTTTAGGGTCCTATCATGCTCGGCAGCAGGGGATTGCATCGTCATCTTTAGAATGCAGCAGGCTTGGAAGTAGCCGTGAAATGTAAGTGGGACAGGATAGGACAAAGGGCAGAATTTGCCTTTCCCATCTATTTTTTTGGTTTTGTATAGTATTTATGTCTAATTTTAAAGCAACTCCATGTGTTTTGTTCCAGTCTTGACCATGTGGCTCCAACAGCTCTCCTAACTCCTGTTGCTGATGCTCTAACATGACGTAGCCATAAACTATCTTTGTCTTCCCTTTAATGTACCCTTTTTAACAGGTCTAAAGGCAGAACTTTTGAATGCCATTGCTCATTTGCACACTGAACTTGATGGCAGAAAGCAAGTTTGCTTTTTTAATATTTGCTTTGATTCGGTGATTAGCCATTGCTCTTAATTATTTTTTACCATTTCCACATGAGGGATCAGGAAATGAGCTGCTGTCTCCCATTTTCAGTGAGTTAAAAAGAGCCTAACTCTGGTATTTCCTTATTGACTTTTTACTTGCCCCTGTGCAGAATGGTTTAAGATGTTGCTTCTCTTGAGTTGCCCACCTCACAGCTTGAGTAATGCCACAGCTTTTAAAAGTGTTTCCCTTCTGACTTGCTGAGGTGATGAAGACAAGGAAAGTCATCCAGCATAAAAGGTAGACACGAACAAAACATGAATTGAAGGTGCAGGTCAAGTTACAATCCAAACAAGAGCAATATTAGAACCAGTTTTGGAGACTGAGGAGACCAGGCTTGCGGTGCACATCTGCAATGAGCAATAATAAGATCCCTGGATCCTGTGTGATGTTTACACGCTGGCAGCAAATCCTATTAGAAAAAATAAAAATAAATGGCTTCCTCTCCCCCTTTTTCTGCTGCTGTTTTTCTTTCATCTTTTCATTCCTTTTCAAATCAGTAATGATTGTAAATCGCTCCTTGCCGCAGAAAGTGCTGTTTTCAAAGAGCAGCGATTAGATTCTTGCAATCTTATTTATTAGGTTTATGCAATAAGTGCTCAACCTATGCTTTAAACGCCTTTTAAAAGTACACTAATAAACAGACCTTGATTGCTCTTTGATTGAACTGCAGATAACTCACTGATGGTATAAATATCATTAAGTTAATCAGCCTTCCTACAGAAGCGCTTCCAGCACAGACACCAAGCTCCATAGTGTTATCTGTCTTCTTGCAGATACTAGATAAGATGAAGATGCGCTGGATGGTGGCCTTCTCCATGTTCCTGCAAACTTGGGCTTTCTGGGCTTTAACTGTTTGGCTGCTTTCCCTGCAGTTATTTCACTGATACGAGAGTGTTGGGAAAGAGATTTATTTGTGCATACAGTAAGGTTTGCCTCTGTTGGACCAGAAACTGCTAGGGCTGGCTTAATTTGTGGTGCTGAGCGAAGAAAAATGGTATTCAGCTTTTTTTCCCCTTAATGTAACATTTCTGTGTGTTTTTAGATGTGAATCCTGGTTTCTTTGAAGTCGTGGGCATTTTGTCTTGAAGGGTTTAATTGAAACCTTCAATTGATTTCTCAGCACTGCAAAGCTGACTTGGAGTCATTGCTAGGTAAAATGTGGCTGATTTTGCAGCATCTATGTATGTACTTCATTTTTGAGGGGTTTGAAGAGACATTACTAAAATGAATGGACTTATGACACTCCTGGCAGGGTTAGGAAAGTGCCTAAGGAACATCCTACAGGACCTTTTGTGAAGCCAGCTGTAGAGTGACACAGCAAGAGAGAGAACACAGTCATTCCTCTGCTTTATACCAGCATGTTTTAAAAGGCTCCTGGGTCTCCTGCAAGGCACAAGGCAGTGTTTTCTATTTGGATGACACAATAGCCACAGGATTCTCCAGAAAGTGACATCTTTTGACCAGCCCTGGAGGTCAAAGCGAACGTTAGCAGGGGCTGACCACATTCCTCAAAGGTGATAATGGCTGAGTTTCTCTGCATGGGGTAGGCTAATAGGAAAACAACTGCAATGCTGTGTGGATTTCTAAATCTTACAGCTTTTGAAAGATTCCATCAGTTCTAAAGGAGAAAGAAAAATAAAGTACCTCCCAAACATTGCTGGGGGCAGATTGGCTCTTAATAGCCAAACCTAGATGATGTCTTGCATTTGTTGTGTTAAGTCTGTATTAATGGCATGATGGGGCTTACCAAAACTGTTTCTAGTCAGGCTGCCGTAGTTGAATCAAGAGTTTTAAGTAATTTAAAATCAAAGGGAGCCCTTGTTTAACTGGCAAACAACAGAAGGATGAACTCTTAACATTCCTCTGTTACATCCCAACTTGAAGTGGAAAGGCAGCTTACAAGCTGCATGGGCCTCTGAGATGTGAGCAGGCTGGGGTGGTAATTGTGTCCCACTGGTGTAATACCTGTTAATCCACCTTTTGAACTGAGACTTCTCTGGCGATGCTTCAAACCCTGTGAAATCTGTAAGTGACATAGCATTATCCTTGCAATTTGTTCTCCTCCTTGGAGGTGACCCCCAGGTAAGTCCAAACTTCTTAGTTTTAAGGCTGAAGTTTTAGCTGCATCTTTGACTTGTTGAAAACTGCAAGTCCTGCCTTCCTGCTTCTGATTTAAGGGCTGGTGGCTTCCACTTCAGATGGTTTGGATGTGATAGCAAAAGGCTAACACATCCTTACAGCTGCCTTGTCTTGCTGCTGAGCTCGGGTGTAATTGATCTAGTTTTGCAGTGGTTCAGATGTCAGGTAGGTGTGGGCTGAAGTTCACTGCTATGATTTATTTCAAAGGTTCTCAGAGCTGGGCTTCTAGGCCTTATTTAGGTATTGAAGTCACTGCAGTGATTTTTTTCCCCTGGTATTTTCCTGCTGCATTCACAGTTGACTCAAAGATCCAGAGAGAACTATCGGGAGATGTGTGACCTCTGAAGCCTTGATTCTGCGTACCCCATGTATCAGAGCTGGAAGGATTTGTTCTAATGGTTGGGAAGAGCATTTCTCGGGGTCAAGAGAATGCTTCATGCTCCTCTCAGCTTCTTGGTAGTTGAAAATTAGGAACTATGTGCAGTTTTAGTTCTATTGTGTGTTTTTCTTTGACTGGAAAATATTATGGTGGATGTGTTGACCAACTACTCTTTCTTTTTTCTTTCCCTAAAGGAAATGACGGCTTTGAACATTCTCTCTTGTCACTCTCATTTACACTAAATTTAATTGAGACTGACATGATTCTAATCTACTGCTGTGCTCCTCCAGGGTCTCTTCTGCAGATGTGGCAGGGGAAGATCTGGTGACTCTTTCTGGCTGAGGAAAGCAATGAATGGCAGCAGAGGTGCTTGTGATGTGCCAGCATACTCAGAAAGACAGTGGTTTGGCCATTCTTATTTAACAATCGTCTTTACAACCATCATCATTGCAAAATATTGTCTTTAACAGAGAAAGAAATGCCCAAGAGACAGAGAAAACAGTCTAATGCGAAACAAAAATATGCATAAAAAATATCTGTCTGATTAAAACTGTGCATTTTACTTTAAAATTCTTTTGAAACAGGGAAATCCATATGCCAGGCTTGGTGTGATCCAAGAGGCACCCAACGCTGGGGCTTCCTCCTGGTGGTTACACCCTCCACCTCTTAGTTAAGTCTGGAACCAGTCCCCACGACTTCACCCAGGATAACTCAACTTGGATCTTCTCTGGCCAGTTTGTAAGCAAATCAGGAAGCAAACAAACAGCTAAAACTTGAGAGACTTCTATGAAAGTTGTGTAAATTAAACGTTTTTCACAGTATTGCTTTCAGTGGGAGAAATGCCCCCAAAATCAGACAACACAGATTTTGGTTTTCTTCTTTCTCTTTTAAAATACTTAAATAGTTGCAGGGAATGGTTGAAAGAATAGAGATGAATGGGAACAATCTCTATATATGGCATGAGGCTTAATGTACCTATAGGCTCATTTGCAAGGAGTAAAAGCTAAATAAAGTCTGCGTAAAATAGCAAGTGGAGAAGCCCTCCATGCTCTACTCAGGATTGCCCATCTGTAATGAAACCTCCTCCTGTACCACTCAGTGAGGTGACTGATGGCAGGAGTCCTGGGGACAGGAAAGTGCTATTGCCAGTGTAGCCAACATCCTGTCTTCCCTCACCTTTCCTTGTGTTAACCCAGCAGCTGCGCTCCAATCCAGCTCCACAAGTGGGTGATTTTGCCTTGTCCTAATCCTGACTTACCCTAAATGAGCTTGGTGACATCAGCAGAGCAATCAGCAAGGTAAGAACTGTGCTATCCAGTAGCTTGGATGCTGCCCTTGTGACTGTGGAAGCTGTGCTGTGTGATTTGGGTAAGGTGTTGGGCTGCTTTGATTTTTATTGAAGTGAAAGAGAATTCCCTTTGAAATGCTGGGGTTTTCAGAAGCAGACTGAAATGCAGCACTATCTCTGTGTGATCAGCAGCAGCAGTAGCTTTGGTACCAAAGTCACGATGAAAACCAGATTCTGTTGCAACTGATCCACTACTAGAAATATGAATCATATCTCTTTCTACCAGTGGGCTTTTTTTCATACCCTTTCTGGCTCTGCAGAGTATTATCTTGTTTGACAAATACCCTGAGATTGCATAAAATGAATGCTTTATGGAATTTGTGGTACAGCTCTTAGGAAATAAAAAGCATATTTATGAAGCCTCCTTTTGCACATGCAAAGTACGTGCCTAGATATGGACGGATGAGCACGTAACGTTTGCACGTGTTTTAAACATGCATAAAAAACTTGATTAAAGATTAATTATCTGCCTTGAGCGTGGTGCAGGGCTGTGTTTTCACTGCACAGTGTGGAGAGGTCTGTAAGGAGGGCGCCGTTACTGAATCTGGAGTTTCCTCTGCTCTCATCATTGCTCTGGAAATGAGTCTATGTTGATTGCAGTCCTACCAGCATGCTGTTAGGGCCAAGTCCTGCTCATCCTCTGCTTCTTTTTGCCCATTTCTGGTCTCCAGATGAAGACTGTGGTGCATTCTTTTTCTTCCCTGCTGTGATATGGGCAGATGACACGAATTCATGGACAGGGTTTGTGCAAAGCCATGCTCCAAATGTCTTGGTGGCTTTTCTTTACATGGAGAGGTTCTGGTGATGTCTAGGCAAGTAGTTGTCTTTACTGATTCCCTTTGGATCTAGTGGTCTCGTGCACTTCATTGTTTATCCATGGTACCTGTGTGTCTGACTGGGCTGTGATGTTGTTGTCTATATTCTGTATTGATTAGCTCTGACAACCTTAGAGAGGTTTCTGTTCTGGATTTCTCCAAACTTCTTCAGCAGTCACCTCCACCTTCCCATGCATGATGACCTATATCCCCAAACTGACTTGCCTGAATATAGTTTTGGCCTATAATTATAGTGAGGGTTCTTGACACTCATATCCTGAGGAAAACCAAGCAAAAAATGGGAAACCAGCCACACTGAAGAGAATTTCCAAATGAATGGGAGCTGTGAATGCTTGCTAGGTCTGTGCTTTGCTCAGCATTTAGAAGACCTGTGAGGCATTCAGCTGACAGATGGTGCTGGCACTGAAGGACAGGTTTGTGCTTTAGAGTTAAATCTGCAGTTAATTTTATTTCCATGCACTCCAAGCTTTATGGCGTTATCCAAACCTTACGGTGTGTTTATCATGTTGTGATGGTATTACAAAGAATTAAGGCAGGTTGTATTTCCGTATTCCCATCTAATCCTGTGTACCTCATTTGGTAATTCTTAGTAACTGTTCAAGGGCCTTCAAGTTTTAAATCTCTCCGATTTCAAAGTAACTGTAAGAGCATTTACAAATACAGAACTACTATTGTTCAATCACTTGACTTGTGAGTTCTTGGAAGATCTTGCTATGGTACCGCATGGTACCAGCATCTCCCACCTTAACCGCAGAGAGGACCACACTAGTTCCGTGCAATATTCCTGCACTACAAGTTACAACAAAACATAGATCATCGCGTCGGGCAAATGAGAACCTGATTTGGGGAATTCCATTAGATAAATCTGTTGATCTCATTCTATGTTATTTTTATGCCAAAGATCATTTTGTGTTATCAGCTGTGCCTGAAGAACCTAAAAGTAGTCTTGTAACTGCAGGATGTAGTGGATGCAAACTTTGGGACATGTTAGTTAACCTGCCTGGCTTTCAGTGTTTTGCAATCAAACAGAAGACCAGGAGATCTCTGGGGGTGACTAGAGCTTATCCAGACTTTTTTATAGCTCCATGAAAACAGAGGTAAAAATATCCCTGATTTTCATTTTTATGTGTATTTTATATTATTTACTTTTATTTATTCTCCATACGCACCTCCCTTCACTTACCTCAGCTGTAAGAACCAGCAGTTTTGGAGGGGCTGCTTGTGTTCTAAAAAGAGTGGTAGTTTAAAATACCTTATGAGCCCAAGAGTCTTATTTGACTTTGTGACCTGGGTGCAATTTAAAGTGAATGATGATATTCTGTGACTCCTTAGATTTTGGCTTATGGTCTTTAGATGCTTTCATTCCTGCACCTGTCATCCATTAGGAGACCTCCTCCTGTGATCTTTCATCATTCAGAATATATGATGATTTTCTTAAACACTTTGGCTAATTGGGAATGACTCTTGCTTTAAAATATATGAAAGTATTTGTAAATACCAGCTGTTGGGCTAGCTTTAAATAAATACATGCAATTTGACAGGAATTGTTAGAAAGTGTAAAGCCACTATAAATTTAAATGACTAACATAAGGGCTCTGCTGCACACAGGACAGACAAAACACACTGTGTTCTTCAAATAAGCTTGCTGGGTCAAACAGTGACAAATGCTCTTCGATACAAGGGAAAGAGCTGTTGGTGTCAATCGCTGTGCTTCAACATGCTACTTGTCTTTACACTTCAATGAAAAATTGCAGTGATTATAGTGATGAACAGTTTGGTGAAGGAGCACCATTTAAATTTAATATAAATTAATCCCTTCTAATGCAAGATCCCAATTACTGTGCATACTGCTCTGCATAGCAACATAGAATCCCAGACTGGTTTGGGTTGGAAAGGACCTTAAGATCACCCAGTTCCAACCCCCTGCCATGGGCAGGGGGACCTTCCACTGGAGCAGTTGCTCCAAGACCCTGTGTCCAACCTGGCCTTAAACACTGCCAGCGATGGGGTAGACACATCTTCTCTGGGCAGCCTGTGCCAGCTCCTCAGCACCCTCACTATGTCCAATATTAAACCTACTCTCTTTCAGTTTAAAACAATTGCCCCTTATCCTGTCACTACAAATCTTGGTAAAACGTAGAGATGGAAATGGGTTTGTGTCCTTCAAAATCAATGCAGTTATGAGAATACCCGAGTCCTGCAGATGTTTTTATGAGTTGAAATAGCTGCATGTGCCCTCTCCTTCTCTTTCTTGTCAGAAGCCAAGCTCAGTGCTTGTTGATTGCATACTTTCTAATACTTTAACTTGAATTTCCATATTCACATTACAAGGAAGTTCCTTTAGAACCATGAGTAGCTAGTTAGAAACCCAGAAATAAATAGAAGGGTATAGTTTTGTTTAGAATAGTGATAGCTCACACACTGTGAACTCACCCCTTGCTTAGAAATAACCCCATGAAGTGGCCAACAACATCTGTCACAGGTAGAAAACCCTGAGTCAAGCGCTGACTTGCATCCTTAAATCTCATGTGGTCTTAGGCCAGAGTTTAAATCTCCAATGGGCTATATTACTTTGTAGGTGTGACCTTTTCAGATACCACAGGACACCAGCATAGCTGAGAACGCCACCATTCCCTGGTGGATCTTCCTTTGAGATCTTTATTGTTAGCTGCAAGGAATAAGATCTCACTTAAACTTTATGAATGTTCAAGCCGATCGGAAATGGAACTGTGAAGAGGATCATGTAGCTCCTAAGAGTTATTCTAGGAGTATAAATTCAATCCACCAAGCACAAATGCAGCAAACTTTCTGGAAGGTGATTTTTGACCTAGTAATTATTATGGTCTCGCTTGTGAAAGAGTATTTATGGGCTATTAAATGCTTGTATCCTTTGGCTGCTGTACACCCGAACTGATTCTGCATGCTAAAAAGTCCTTCCTTGAATAATCTTCCTGGTTGAAGTGCTGCTCCTTCATTAGATGCTCCTTCAGCCCCCATGCACATGGAGTTCCCTTTGAGAAGTCATAAATAGGTTTATCATTGCTGCCTTCTTTATGAGAAGAGTCATTAACTTGATTCCTGATGTGGCTAAAACATGCAACGTGTTTCCAATCTGTTGAACCAATACTGAAAGCTTCACAAATGTCCAACATGTTTCTAGCTCGGATGAAAAAGAAGCTGAAGGCTGAAACAATGAAACAAAAACAATGTTACTGGGAAAAAAACAGCTGATAATACAAAGAGCTTATTGGGAAAAATTGCTCAAGTGGTGATTTGTCAAGGTGGAATTTTTGGAATTTATGGAATTAGGAAGTGAAATTGGTAAAGTAAAAAAACCTGTGAAAAACTGATGAGATCCCAAAGGTGTTTGCTGCACTGTAGCTGACGGCCACAGGTTTATCTCCTGTGACTCCAGCTATGTGCAGCGTCTTTCATTAAAACACATGGTGCTTTCTAGCAGCAATGGAGTTAAATCCATTTCGTGTGCTGCTAGTAATGAATTCCAGTGCTAACTCCATAAGAGAAAAAGACTTAAAAGCTTGGGTGATAAATAGTGATAAATGTGTGGGTTTAGCAGATGTAATTTGATTTTTTTAATATCTATTTTGATACTTTTTGATATTTTGGTATTTATGATACATGTCTTATTGGGGTGTTGGTTTCAACAGTGCCTTGGCAGCATAGGTGACTATATATGCCACAGATGAGATGGTATTTAGGGGAAGGTAACATCCTAGACCAAAATCCAAACCACATCAGCATCCTGAAGGCACTCCAGGGCAATCCTGTAACTCCAGGCCTGGTCAGCAAAGCCTGGGTGTCCTGTGAGTGCAGCTGGGATAGCTTGAGGGTGCTTCCTGTTTACAAGGTAGTAACCTTGTTCTGGGCTAAATAAACACTTCAGCCTTTCAGTTTATGTAGCATGTGTTACAGTTGTTAACAAGAGGCACCCTCGAGCTATATAGTACCTTTATACTGAGATTTCCCATCATCAGATCTTTTATTGTTGTTTACAGAGTTACACAAAGAAGTGAGATGGCCTCATAGGTAAGTAGCATGGACATGAGCAGGGATCGAGTTGTGCCCAAACAGCTGCAGGCATTTTGGTACCTGATTTCATGAGGAGCTCAATGTGCTCATGCTGCCTTCTAGTCTTTCTGTGCCACAGAGAAGGAATGAGGAGAAGGAATGTGAGGAGGGGAGCAGCATACTGCTGCTTTCAAGGGCTGAAAGAAGATAAGTATGGTAAAAAATGAGGGGATGTCTCAGCTTCAGTTGGTGTAGCTGAGGTACTTGGATGGCTGATTTCATTATATTGTGAGGTTTGTCAAGTTTGCCAGAAGGTGGTGTAATTCAAAATGCAACACAAAGTCATTTAAGAGGATGAGTTGGTGTTGAACTGATCATGAAGATCTCTTGTCTGGCTCTTGCTCGAGTCAGCAGCTTTGTATGAACTCCTAGCACAGGCTATGTTTAGGAGCACTGAGCTCCAGAAGGCAGGGAACATTGTGTGCAAGGGGACTAAGTTCTCATTGAGGAACAGCACTTCAGCCAGGAAGAACTTTAAATCTGCTTTCAAACTTTACATTCATTTTCAGACCAACTTCTGTCTTCTTACAGGAGCTCCTTGGCCTCCAGAGGACAAAGTCTGGAATGGGATGTGGACACAGAGGAGCCAAGCAGCTAGGAGGGGTTGGAATAGTGTTTCCAAAGGCTGATTCTGCAGTCAGGGGAAACGGAGGTGCCAAATCTGTAACCTTTTATGTCATTAGGATGAACTGCCATGAGTTAAGTCCCTTTCATAGCAGGGCAGCTCTGTCTTTGGTGTCTGGCCGCTGCTGGATGTGAAAGCCTTTAAGACAGCAGCTGACAAATCATCCTGGTAGTGCAGTGGGGTAATAGGAGAGACTTACTGGGTTTGAAACTCAAGTGATCACATCTGAAACACTTCTTGCATAGCTAAAATGTCTCCTCAGAGCCATGACACGGTCACTTTGAGCTTGGTACTGTACCAGCAAATCAGCTGCTCCATAGTCTGGTGGTATTTCTTTGGCACATGCTTGAGACAGATCTTAGCAAGTGCTGTACCTGCCTTTCTTTGACTGCTTTACTTGTTACTGTTGAGTTCTTTCATCTGCTGTGTGCCCAACATTCTTAAAACAAGGCATGATAATGAGACATCTTCCACTTTTGCTCGGGCATCACTTTTCCAGCATGATGCTGATCAAATGCTCTTCATTCTGAAACACGCTGAGAGCTGCATGAGGTGATAGGCATTAAAGCTCAGGACACCAGGGAAATGACAAGGCTTTGGCTGCCTAGAAAATACTGATCCTCTTTTAGAGGAGCCCACTAATATTGGTGAGTGTGCTCTGAGTCGAGTCTAAACAAAACCCTTGATGCTTTCCCTCCTCCTTCCTCCTTCCTTGCACACTTAAGTAATTGGTAATAGTTTAAAACACATTTTTAGCCAAAGCTTTTAAGAGCTGCAAACAGAGTTACTGGCAGGTTTTTAAACTCTTTTCCTGCAATCAAAAGCAGCTGATGCATGTTTGGAAATCTCCTTGCAGGCTGCCAGAACTTGGGACTCAATTAATACTACAAATGTGCCTACGAACTGTGGCGGAGCCCTTTTGACCTTAATAAAATCCTAAATCTTTAGTGAATCTGTTTCCAGAGTTCAAATCTACTTGCAGCTTATATTTGCACAGTCTTGCTAGAGAGCTTATTGCCTTGTCATGCCGCTAGCGCACTCTTTGCTAAAACAGATGACCCTTGCAGGCACACAGCCTTTCCAGATGACTGGCAATTTGGAAAGCCTCACCAGAGAGAAGGTTATGTTTCTGTGCTTTGTTGCTTGATATAACTTCTGTCTGACTAACTGCTACTTGGGACAGAGCAAACTGCTCCTACTCCTTGCACAGCACAAACACCGGTGATGTGGAAGGGTTTGCCATTTCTGCGCTGCCCTGTGTGCAGGATCAGCTTCCTTCTCATTCTCTCTCACGTGGAAGAGAGAGCAGCATCCCATCACCTGGCCATGCAGGCTGGCAGAGTGGCAGGAGGCATATGACACTCTTTTAAGATCAGTATGTTTGAGCCCCAGGTTTGGAGGCTCCTCTGGAGCAGGGTGACCCCAATATGCTAAGGCAATGTGGGAATATTCCTTGCTGACTGTGTGATGTTGGTGAGTTTGAAGACCAATCTCCAAACAAATGCCCTTTGGCTCATGGAGAGATGGGTGTTTAACCGTGGAGCTGACTAATGCTGGCTTGTGCTTCTGTGTTTCTATGCCGTTGGTCTTGTGGCTGCACTGAGAAGTGCATTGCAGGCATTCAAAAAGGGTTTCTTGGCATTTTAAGTGGGTACAGAAACGATACCGGTTGGAAAGACACCTTCAAGGTTTTGAGTCATGAACGGGCTTTTGTTATATGCTAAAAGATCAAAAGGAAGGTACAGCTCTTGCGAGGGATCCTGCCAGCCTCCTTTGCTCTTTAAAACCTCATTCTGGCCAACAGTGTTCAGTGTAGAAAAGATGAGGAACATCACTAATGTTGTTCTTTGCTCTGAGCTCAAGCCCTGAAGTCATGTCAGTGCGAAGTGCAGAGGAAGGGAGGTTGCTGGAGCTGTTTCTTGAGATCCAGATGAGCCTTCAGCACAAGAGCGGGTCCGGGGGTTTGTTCATCCCCAGCTGCAGCTCTACTTTTCTCTCCTTCCATGGGGCATACCAATGACCACAGTTTCCCTAGAGACACTGCTGCCAGTTCCCAAGGTGACAGGGGGCTCTGAAGGGGAACACTGACGTGTTTGCTCCACAGCCTCTTCAGATGGAGGGTTTGGCTGAACTTCTGGAAGACAGCTTAATAACTGAGCAGTCAACATCAACGCAGACTATTAAAACCTGTATTGAGGAGTATCCATTCTCTCAAGGACTTTAATACACGGAAAAGCGTTGCTCCCCTGGAGAGCTGGTAGGCTGCAACAGAAAATTAAGTGTAACACCACTGCTGTCTGCACTTCCCTTTCTGCTCATGGTAAGTGCTCTCCTTGTAAATCTTCCACCCTTTTATGCAAATACATAACATAGTCCAGCTTGCCAAGGATCTAACAGTGTTGAATATGTCACCACGATCAGATAATTCACTGGTCTTAGTATATAGTTTTCTCCTTTACCTATTATCTTGGTTAAAGCTTTTCCAAATACGAATTAGCTTTTGTAATTGGATCATAAGAACATTTTAATTCCTTGTCAGAGGGGAAGGAAGGTGAGGATTGAAGGAGGAACCTAAATGAGTTGCAGTACTGTGACTTGTTTCACTGTTTTGATTTAAATCTCATTCTTTGCTTTATTTCCCGCATGGATTGAATTGGGAGTACAGCCCTCACAGTTTTACATTGGCCTGGGGGGGTCGATTTGGTTTGGCTTGGATTTAGCCATCCAGGCTGGCTAACATCAACCTCTTGCAACCTTCCTCTCTCCTTTTGCTAAGGAAGAAGATGCTGGGCAGTTTCCCATGGGTATTTCTCCATTGCGTTCTTCCTCATCATGATATTGTTTCTGCCAGGAGGCTGCATTTGTGCCCCCGTGAATGACATACCAGGCAAAAGAAACTTCTTCCTTGGCTATTACTCATTCCTCACTGTTCCTTCTGACCAGATTGCAAGGGGTGAACTCAAGAATTGCTCAGTTTGGTTGGTAAGGATGGAGCAAGGGTAGCAGTTACTGGCTGAGGGCAGCAAACACCACCACCACCACC
>JANRGW010017165.1:2759-25889 GCA_024733675.1 Psilopsiagon aymara | reverse complement strand
TACTGTAAGGGTGGTGAGGCACTGGAATGGGTTGCCCAGGGAAGTTGTGAATGCTCCATTGCTGGCTGTGTTCAAGGGCAGGCTGGACAGAGCCTTGGATGATACAGTTTAGTGGGAGGTGTCCCTGCCCATGGCAGGGTGTTGGAACTAGGTGATCTTAAGGCCCTTTCCAACCCTAACTATTCTATGATTTATCCAGGGCCAGGGAAATAGCAGCAGGCAGATTCACCTTCAATTAATTAATTGACTTTTGTTTCACTAGTTCAAAATGTTTTGTTTCAATATAACAAAATAAGGTACAAAGAACATTTTTCAATCACTTGTAAAATTATCACAAATAATTTATACAAGTTTAGCCCTCTTTTCCTGAGGAAAGCAACCAATTCTATGTTCCCATTGTAACCAATACCTGCAGTGAGGAGGCGAAGCCGTAAACCTGAGGGTCCAGTTCCATCTCTCAGAACATCAACATTCTCAGCATACACGTTACCAAGGAAACAGCTGAGAGGCATCAAGGGAGCCCTAAAAGCAATCATATAAAATGTGCACAGGATTTGCTTAATCTTCAAATTTCCTGTTAACAAGCTGGCATCAGTTCACTGGAACAGAGCACGTTAATTTTGACAAATGTGCATTTAGATCAGGCTGAAGACTGAAAGTTACATCAAGCACAAGGATCAGAAAGTCTGGGCAAAAAGGAAGGGGAATGAGATGCCCCTCACATGCAGGACCTTTACTGCAATGAAACAAACAGCAGGTTTCAAAGATTCTGGGAATTATAGAAACTGCATCTAGGCCTCCTATGAGGATGTGTCACATTTCTTCTGAGGAAAATTGAAGTTATATAGCTTTTAAGGATACCTACTCCTTGAACTAAGCATGTCACCCAAATGCAGCAGAAGAGCCTTCTCTGTGATGTTCTTGGGGAGGCACTCCATAGCCCAGAACATGCAAAGAGCTTGTGCAGGCTGGGAAAGTTACACTTTATTTCAATTAAAATAATATTTGAGAAATTAATAACAGCCCCAAGTAAGATATTTTCAGTGGAAAGAATTCTTTTCTGTATATTAGTTTGTATATGCCCTACAAGTTTCACTTACGCGAATTTCTCTTTTGTGTGAATGACTTGAGGGAAAAGTCATGTTTTGAGCTCTCATGCACACATATACCCCAGAGTTCCACGTGACAATTAGTGCTCTCGCTGAATTCACCATGCCACAGACAGGCAGAGACAACACTATTTTCCCTAAGTGAACTTATTCCTAACTAGGAGACAATATCTGCAGAAACAAGGTTCCCTCCCTTCTGAACAGTAGCCTAAGCATGTGTTAATCTATTTCTGGCATTAAAACACAACTGTCTCTGCAAAAGCTACTACCTTATCAATCTGTGTATTTATAAGCTGAAGGGAAGAATTTAGAGAAGTCCTTTCAATTGAGCAGGGATCCCCAGCAGCAACGTTTTAGAAAGAGCAAAACTTAAAAAATGACAGAATACAACACAATAGAACACATTAACCATATTAATATGTAACTAATCCATTAGTAATAAGGCATGAAGATCAGTTTCCTCAGAGCAGTAAGTTCAGTCAGGGAGCTTTAAAGATATTTAATCTATGGCAGATTATGCATGCAGCATATGCCTGAAAATACAAATTTCATTATTTCTGTATAGCAAGAGAGTTTAAGACCCTTAGTAGGACCCTACCATGACATAAATAATGCCAACACACTACAAAATTACTGACTGCCTACACCAAGTTCGATTTGTTTATGGAGAGGTCATTAGCACGCAAACACAACCTAGAGTAAGAATAGCCTAACCACACCTCGTACTAGATCCACTAATTTCCCCCTTTACTTAATGAATTCATTCTCAGGTCAATGAATTACCTATGACAGCAGAGCCAAGATGATTTTATAGCAACATAAATCAACATTAGATTATAAGATTCGAAGACAATACCTATGGAAATTCGAAAAAGGTTAGTAACTAAAGGCATTCTGCACACTGCCAAATTAATGGAAGACCAAAACTGAACTAAAACAAGTGTATGACTGCATTTAACATTCACAAAACCTTAAATAAATGGGGAAGAAAAAGCGTATTCTAACTGATTAAAATGGCACAACCAGCTGCACCTACTTCGTATCCTGAAGGCTGTTTCCACTGTAGATGTACATGCGTTTCACAGTCGCACCATGTGGAATTTGCAGAGAGGCCAGACCATGGGCAAAGTTAGGCTGTGGACATACAAAAATATTCTTGCTACGTGACATAGTAGACACTTGAGTTCAAAGTTATTAATTACATTATAAATACAGCATATGCTTAGCAAATCAGTTAAGTCTCTAGCCAAAGAACAAGGGGGAAAACCAACAACAAAACCTCGTTTCAACGGTGTTCCTCCACATTACACCACTCCTGGACTCTGCCACAGGGGTGAAATGCTCAGGATATTCATCCACCAAAAGATGGCACTAGTCTGACAATCAGCCGTGGCACACAGCCTGAATTCAAGTTTGCTTTGTTTCTTCACTGGCTATAAAGGCATTTGTACTGATACACTGCACGTAAGTTCTCAGAAATTTGCTGTCTTAGAGATAAAACTTATTTTTTGTCTCTCACTGCATTAATTTTAGCCTTTTAATATCTTTGCTGAGTTGTAAAATGCCTTTATTTGATGCATAGAGGCTCATTCATTAAATAGATTTTCTGCTCTCCTTGTCACCACATTCTTACATGTACTGTTTTGACAGGGATTTTGAGTGCTCTCATCAAATCAATAGTGTGCCTAGGAAATCAGATTTATTCTTCTACTATGTTAAGAACTTATTTCTTTCAACTCTGAAGATGACATGACCTTCTTCAAGACTATCAGGAGAGAAAATAAACTAATTTTTGTCACACAGTGAACAAAACCAAGATGCACAACATTCAAACTATTACCCTGGTCTACTTTAGCAGGACATAACAAGGTAAACACAAAATGTTATTCTTATATAAAGAAAAAAAGTAACCCAGAGCAATGACTTTCATTGCCTTAGGTGTCTGGAAATGAATCTGTACTGCTTTGCAAACCTGGTCACGCCATGATTTCAATACTCTTTCTGAACTTGCTCACAGCATGAAAAACTCAAACACAGCTTTCTAAAGTGGTTAGGCTTAAGATTATATTTTAACATACTTACATCTTAGCAACAAAGAACTCGATTCTCTAGAGCCATGGAAGCACCTCAGCTATATATATGAGCCTTATTTCTTAACAGTGTGAACAGGCTTTCATGTTCTCACCTGCAGTTTATCATCTATGTAAATAACCCAAAGTTTTCTTCAGAGCTTTGTCATTTCCATAAGCAGAGGTCACACTGCTTTCCTAATAAGTTTAGAATTCCTGTACAGTCTTCTCTGAATTTGCAAGATTTTGACATCTTCAAATTTCATTTCACTCTTCAATCTTTCCTACTGCTCCTCCCTGAAAGGCTTCACAAACAGCTGTTTTCCCTGTGGACTGTTTCACACTACTCTTTTCTGAGCTATCCTTTTTCTACCTATTTATAATCCTGGGGACAATTTTGCCTTTCACTCTGAGCAAACATTTTACTAACTCCATTTGATCAACTGGATGAAAGATTTGAGAATGCAAGAGTATTTTCTCCTTAAGAACTGTATCATCCCTAAGAACCACACTATTTTCCTTTCAAAACTTATTCACACCAAGCATTCCATAACCATCCCTAACTATTTTCTCAGATAA
Source organism: Psilopsiagon aymara (assembly GCA_024733675.1). Lineage (NCBI taxonomy): Eukaryota > Metazoa > Chordata > Aves > Psittaciformes > Psittacidae > Psilopsiagon > Psilopsiagon aymara. Next base: position 22,132 of record JANRGW010017165.1, on the reverse strand, counting down.
TTGAGCCACATACCAGAACAAGACGTGCAGACGCACTGGCCTGAACTCATTCGAGCAGTTTTGGTTTAACATCTTCTAGTTTTCAGACAGTTCTGCACCAAGCACAGAGCTGGACTCCATGATCCTTATGGGCACTTTGCAACTTGAGATACTTTATGATCTTTCCAGATCTTTGGTATAGTAACTGACTTTCTTAGCAACTCAGCTATTAATTTACAAATGCCTTGGGAACTCTTGTACAAAAGGCAACTAGTCTTTGATGGGACATTCTTTGACTTATTAGGTTTCTATTTACTTTCCAAAATTCCTGAAATCCAGCTGACCTTCACAACTGCTAAATAATAACTTCCCCTGGTTACCTACTCCCCGCTCTCTCACGTATCCACACCCAACCACTGAAGTACCAGGCTGTACATGAAACATGTCATCATGTTGGTTATTTCTCCCACTTTGTTTTGGCTCTTTACATGTGCCTTTTTATTTTAATACCGTACAGCATGTGTTTGCTTTAACTGGTAAGACTAGATAACGCAACTGAGAGCCTTTCCATCCTCACACAAAAGTGGTACATATGTTTTTGTTAGCATAGGTGGAAATCACAGAAACCTCATCTTGTTTCCACTACAGACAGTGATTTCCGAAGATTTCACAGAACACAGTATGTTCAGTTATTCAGTAACTCATTTGAACACCTGGTGAATATGCAAACAGGCACTACAAATAAAGATCATTCATCTGGCTTTCTAAAACCACTCATGCTGAAGGACACTTAGTATGAAAATGTATTTTATGAACTCTACCCTAGATCAGTTGCATAATCACTTTGATGAGATTCAAAAATATCTGATAAAAGAACAGCCTTCCAGTTGATTGCTTAATATTTATGTATTTGCATAGACAGCACTCGTATTTTTAGCAGACTCCTTTCAGCAACAGAATTGCTAGTCCCAGTTCATGATGCAAGCAAACCCTCTCAGCATATGCCTTCTGCAAAAAGGAAGAAAATTTTTAAATTCAAAACAATTGCATAAGAGCACAACTGAGAAGTTAAATTCTTTCCAAATCACTGGTTTCTTCCACTTGCAGGCAAAACATGTAGTAGGTGTTACTCTGCAAGTACCATAGAAGCAAAAAGACTATCCATTAACTAAGAAAGATTGCTGACCTCATACTTCGGAGTCTCAGTCCAGGAGTCTAACTGAAAAGAAAACGAGAGTCCTCTGAAATTGAGGTGAAAGAGCTGCTCAGCTGAATTATACACTAAAAGGGGAAAGAAAGTAAAACACAAGAGTTACCAAAATGAACTAAGAATTCTCCAGTTCAGATCTAACAGCACTTTCATCACCTCAATGAATTTACTTCATCTCAAAATGCAGGAGGAACACAATTACACAGGACAATTAATAGTTTTACTTTTCATTTCTTGCAGTAGAAACGTGGCAATAAGAGAAACCCTAGATTCATTAGAGTTGGCTAGGCAAGCCTGCAGGCACAAGCCTATCCCTAATGATACAATTACGGCACAATCAATTACACCTTAATATTCCTCAAGTAGTTTAAATAGCCACTAAGAAGTGCAAGCCAATTCTATTCACTGTTACGTGAAACACTTGGACAACATTAACCAGAAAAGTATTTTTAGATGATTGTGTCCAGAGCACTGATAAACTTCATATTTCATATACTGAAAAGCGTGTTCCCAAGCAGGAGCTCACAGGTACCTGCCTGCCACACTTCCTAGCAGAGATTCTTTCCTGTGTGTCCCAGTTCAGCTACCCACGTTCCCGAGTAACATGGCACAAGAAGGAAATGCTTCCCACACACAGGTCCTAGACCATTTACAGTGGTAATTAAGCATCGTGTCACCAGGAAGAGCAGCTGATAGGTCAGCTTTTACAAAGAGCAGTAATAAATCAGAACATACAGGGACCTCCAGCTGTCATCACTTCACGAGACCTCCTAATTTCCTGTAATAAACTGCACAACATCAACTACAAATTGCAATAAAAGTCATGCCAGTACTTGACTAACAAGACATGCTGTTTTGTGAGACTGTGGAAAGCTTAAAAATAATCCCAGCAGACTGGGAGCTTGGGAAGTTTTGGGATTGATGCTCCCAAAATTCAACCTGTATCCAGTAGCTGCAGCAGGGAATGCAATGTTCTTGAAACACATAGAAGCTGGTTCATTTGCAGAACAGTTTGAAAACAGCAGATGCTGAAGAACAATAAAGCAATGCTCCAAAAAGAGAAGCTGCTTTCTTCCACTTTACCAAAGGAAATTGGTTAAATATTCCCTTCTTCCCTCACAATTTTATATTTAAGATGACATAGCATAGAGAGAAATATAAATACATACTTTTCCCCCATCCCAAAGTGCCTTTCAAATGTTCAACTTGAGAGACGTGCCACAAGATGTTTAAACAATGCCAGACCACCCAGGATAGAAAAATAATAGTTGAGCAATAAGCATTAAGCTTTCAAAAGAAATCATTTGTCCTTTCCATCGAATGTGCTGGTTAAGAGCATTTTCCCTGCTTGTCACTCAAAGGAAACCATGTGGAGAGGGGGAAATGTTTCAATCAGCAGGAAAATTACACAAATCTCATGTGATAAATTATGATGCATCTTTTCCAAAGCCCACAGCCAGCTGGATAAGTGTTTTTCCCCTAGTCATGCCAAATGAGATATCTGATTATACAAATCGCATCAGTTCCCATCCCCTGCAAAGTTTGTTGATGCTTAGGCTTAAAGAGCAAGGCATGTTTTTATCCTTAGGAAGTTCTCGCATATCTCCCTCAGGACCATATGCCACAACCACAGGGGTGAACAAAGTAAGCATTTTATTTCATTCATCTTTTTCATTTATTGATTTTCTACACAGGTACCCTGCAGAAAGAAGCAGAAAGACTGTTGTTTTGCTGCTGCACTCTGGGTGAAGGTAAGGGAGAGTTTGCCTTCCAGGCCACCAACACCAGCTAGACTTTTCCAGCACTTCAGGGGAGCCTGGGCAACCTCTGAAGTCTCCTGGAGTTACAGAGGTGCAAGACAGGACCCCTCAATCCTTGCAAAGCCACTGTGGCAGGAGGAAAGGATGTCCTTTTCTTCTACCTTACGACTTCAGTTCAATCCCACAGCCCTCATCTATGCTGAACAGCACCTCAGCAAACAGCACATCCACGAGGACTCAGAGCAGCATGTGATTTCAGCAAAACCACTGGCAAGAACAAATGCCTCCCAGCAGGAGATCAGGTCAGAGAATCACGAGTATGTGGGAATCAGACCTTGGTTTTGACAACGCTACTGACCTCTAAAGTGGTCATATTTCAACCACCCCCATGACAAAGACACTACAATGTTTCATACTGACATTAGCCAAAAAGTAATGAAGCTGGTTGCAATTTTCCTGATTACCCTTTTTTTAAAACCACTGATTTGGCAAACCAAAACTGCTTACTGAAGGTCAGTTTCAGCACAAAATTATTGTTAGCTTCTTGAAATAAATACATTTTGAAACTTATCCTGTTGCAGGAAAACTCCGCTGCAGCCACCTTAGGTTTAAATGAAAATCAACATTTTGTTTGAAGTTCTAGTGGAGGTTAACATAGAGATAAAAACCAAAGAACTTTAAGACTGCATTGGGGTTTTGGAGGACTATTACTACAGTGGAGAATACGAGTGGTTTTGTTATATCCATGAAACCTGGCATCTGGTACTTTGGTCACGTTAAGAGGAAAGTTTCCCACCTTTCTCTCCTCACCCTAGCTCAAATTTTTATGTGACAGTCATCACCCCTCCCACATGCTGAAAACTACTGCTTTCTGCATTTTCTGTTTCAGAAACCTCAAAGGAAAAAAAAAGTTAGCAAAACTTGCATTCCATGATACAGTCCAAACTGCATCATATTATGACAGGCAACTTTAAACAGAGCATTTACTTTGCTAAGTAGGCTGCTAACGAAAGATGCTGAACTTCCAATGAGAAAACTGAATAAGCAAATGCACTGGTGTAGTGATAACAGAAGCAACATTTTAATAAATATATTTTTGTATATACATGCCACAGGATGAAAAGATGTTATGAAAAAATACCATCAGATGAAGTAAGTGTACAAGTTTTCTTAATTGAACATGACAGGCACACAAGATCTGGCAAACTGAGAATGAGGACATCTAGTGCAAATATATGTTTTAAGTGCTTATACACAATTTTATGTGGTAATAAACCATGCTCTTCCTATCATAAGCAATGCTTACAGCTGAGTAGGTCTTTTTATCATTCACAATATCACAATTTTGGAAGCACTTAAGCTCTAAATATTTGCAAATAAACCATCGTCACTTATAAACTGTCAAGGATATGGAACCACTTTCACTGTTTCTAAATACTACATACTTTCTTGTATGGACTAGTTTCATAACAGATCTAGCCACAGACCTCAGAGTCTCTGACTGAGAGGAAATGATCGAAGGGAAGTTTAAAAATGCCAAGTCTGGTCCTTGGAATATAATGACTAGAAATCCTCCAAGCTTCATTTATCTCCATCTGATACTCATCTACTACAGCAGGCTTTTATGTAATGATATTACTTCAGCCACATGACCCTCCACAGTTAATAAATCCTATTCTGTAACATGCAAGAGACTGTCTGCAGAGAACAGGAACAAAGACTGGATATGCAGGCACCATCAATCACAAAGAACACCAGCTTATTTGGCATCAGCTGACTACTGCAAATAGTCTGGGTTAAGCTAAAAATAGAAAGATATGCTCTTAAAAGGGCATCTTGCCTGTATGGAGTTAATTTTTCTTGTTATGCCAGCTTGTGGTTCCAATTCTTGAGGGTTCCTGAACAGTTTAATTCTAAATATCCTCTTCAAAGTTTCACCACTAGCTTATTTTCCTTAGCTAACAAACCCATGAAATACACTTTTCATTTTCATATGCAAACAAGGAGCTTAAAGATAGTCTTTTTCCTGCTTCAGAGCTAGTGAACAGCCAAGAAGCTGTGAAAGAGCGGATTCAGCCAGGTTAATTAAATTTGTCCTGGTTCTGGTCATGCTGCACATCGGCTGGCTTCACACCTCCCCAGTGCTCTCAGTAACAGGAAGAGCTGCAGCGAAATGCAAGCCAGCCATACACAGGCTCAGACTTGATCCTACCTTAGCAGGAGTTCAACCACATTCTCAAAGCTTGGAGCCTGAGCCCTGACTGATGCCAAGCTGAGATCAGTGCAAATGTACGTTCATGGTATAGTTAATCCCTAAGGATAGTTGGAGCTGACCATGCATAAGAATGTAGGAAAACAGTAGCATCAACAACAAAGCTGATCGTTTTCTGGTACTGGCAGTTAACCACATCATTAATGATATCTGAACACACCATTCTGTGCCAATGACTCTGCCTCACTATTGCACTTCCAGAAAGCCACAATTAAATTTACAGTACATATTACACGGTATCCCAGCTATAAGAATACAACCATTCTGGAACACAACTTCGGATCATTTGACAACAGTTTCTATAAATTTCTCTAGGCAGACATACAGGAAAGACTTCCTAGAAAGAAGCCTGTCAATCTAGGTGAGTTTGTCAGATACTTTGGCTTACCTCCTGGATGTGTCGCTCCAAATGACTGATCAATTTGCTCTATGGTTGGAGCAATTGCCTGAGAGTTAAAATGGACACCACTGAAAAAGAAACAAAATTAATCTGCCTTAAGAACACTGAATGGATGCTGCAAACATTAACTAACGGCAATACTGCATTTAAATTGGAAGAAGTCTCCAAGACAGAAGGAAAGAGTAAACTGGTAATTTAACCAAGTTCTATGTTCAAGAAAGGATGATTATCTACATTCCTTTTTGACTGTTTTTTTGCTTGGTTTTGTTTGGGTTTGGTTCTTTTAACAAGAATGACAGAAAAAATTACTTCAGGATTAATAAAATGACAAAAACCAGTCACTGTAATCCAGAAGAAACCATGGGAAGTCTTAGATCACTTACCAATATTTTAACTTCACTTTAGTCAAGTCATAAACTTCAATCACCTGAAACACAGGAAACAAACGTTACCACACTTCCCATATCTACAAGTCATTACAGAGGCAAATTCCTGTCAAAAGGCAAGACTAGTTAATGCTGCTCACTCCCCTCCTTAACAGAATTCTGCTAGCATAAATCACACTGAGACACCCTAAACTCCAAAAACTGACTCAGCAACAGAAACAAGTACTGAAGAGCAACTGTGGGTTCAGTACAGGACCTCCAGATCCTGTGTAAATCAGCACTGACCTGCACGAAGTAATCTTTGCACTAATGCATCAGCATCTTATTTCTGAAAGTAAGTTCAAAGGAAACTAATAGCAACTAATAGCTAATTAGAGAATTCTCTAATGAATGTTAATCAGTAGGCCATTCCTTGGGTTACTCATACTACCCTGAAGAACGCCTGACGGTGCTGTTGTAACTTTCCAACTCCTTCTGAAGTAAAAGATGAAAATAGCAAGACTAAGTATTATTCCATTTCAATACTATACACAGGTACCTAGCAATCTCCCCAGGCATTATGGAAGATAATCAGAAGAGCAACCCACAAATAATCAGAGCAAGCCGTAATACCTAGTTCTGATATTTATTACATATTTTAGACCTTATTGAATATTCTGAGGAGCTCCACTCTCTCCAGATATTAAATATTGATTCTTTGTTCTGAATACATTACTGCAAACATGTGTCTGAGATTTATTTCCTATGATTTTTATGTGACTGCTGCTGGAGATTGAGGCTCGACTGGGCTTTAGGCAGATCATTTTTGGCAAGTAACTGTGGTTAAACACAAGCTTCTTGCATCTTATGTAGGTGTTGCTGTGTCAGCACGAAAATGAAAACATATAGAGTACACCGTAACTGCTGTAAAGAAACGGTAGAACACTTTTTATTGCTTTGTATATTCTAGCTGAAGCTAGAATAGAAAGAATTCCCCAGGGCACTTGCTACCAAATGTGACTTCAAAGCCTAAAAATACCATCAGCTAAGAAGGAAGTCCTGGTTTGGGGAGATGCCCAGCAAGTAACCCTAAATAAAACAAGCTGCCATGTTTAAATCACCATATATATGAAAAAATAAAAATAAAAAAAACCAAACCACCATTTAGCAGTATACTGTTGACTCATAGAAAGTTGGAAGAGCTCTCTGAAGCACTCTATTTTCTCAGAAGCCCACACATTTCAGGATATAAGCAACAAGCAAAGTACACAGCAAGTAACCAATGAACACTCTGGCAGAACATAAAAAGCAGCAAACAAATATTTCTTCTCAATAAATATACTCTGAATTATGCTTCTTGAAAAAAAAGGGTTATCCAGTATTTTCACACAAATACAGTTTGACATGCCCAGGTTTCCTTTACTGCACAGTTTGTTAAAAACAAAGGCTACTATTATGAAAAACTAGAAATGACTTTGTATTTTTATGTGACCCTGCACATCACCTGCCCTCCTCTCCCCACCCCATAAATGTTTCTGAAAATAGAGTCACACTGCACACCACTCTCAGCCCCAGAATTCCTCATGCCTGTCCCAGGCATTCCTGAAGTGAAAAGTATTGAAGAAACTGCAATGGGACATAGCACTAGAAAACAATTTATTTTTTAAACTACAGAAGCCACACTGACAAAAGGGTTAATATGATTCTATTTTGTTCCTCTGCTGAGGAACAAAACCTGAGAAGGCTAAGGATTATTCAGTGATGGGTTTACTATATAGCCAGAAGACAGGTGGTTTAAATGAGTAAAACCTGATGCTTTGTCACACTCACTGTTTTGATAATTACTACCAAGACTCATAAACAAATGTTCAGGTTTCTACTAACCAGCAATAACAGGCCAACACTGTGAAATCTAATTCTTTTTCCACCCCAGAGGGAACGTGCATGAGAGACCTTGTTGCTCAAATTCATAGCAATGTTTTTAGAACCTGATCCTGGATCTGCTCCTTCCCATTAACGCACATCTCCTGCAGTGCTCTCGCTGCTGAAGGCGAGTATAGACTCTACACAAACCTTCCCACCCTCTCTGAAGAGAAGGAACTTTTCAGGAATATTTCTATGGCTTTATTCCTGTGCCAGCTTCTTTGGGACTGTCAAGATTTCCCACTTCAGTAGCCTGTATTTCAACATCTTTTTCACAATCAAATGTAACAGCATGTATTAAATAAAAACACCAAACGCCACACAAGACAAAGAAAAAAAGCATCCTGATTTATCCAGTGCTGCTGAGCAATACTGAAAAGAGTCTCATACATACTTGAAAACAGGCATCTCACTTATTCTACAGCTACAGCTGTATTCTACAACTATTCTTCAAGAGGTCCTGTTGCTGAATTCTGAACTGATTGCTCAGAATTTCTTCTATAAAGCTACCTGAAAGCTATAAAGTTTTCACAGCATTGTATGCATTTGCAGCGCTTTACTCTTCATAGTTAAACAGAGGTACTACTAGACCACTGAACCGCAACATACCAGGAAAGATTGGTTTGGTTGTTTTGTTTTTTGAAAAAAACCAAACACACATACCAGAAGCAGTTGTTTTTTCTTTCTTTAAAACAAATTTTAAAAAACACTGTGGAGACAGGTGAGAGAAAAAGCTCTAGCACAGTTCTTAGAACACTGGGCGTTGAAATGACAGAAGTCAGACCCTCAGACCATGTTGCTGAAGAGATAAGGCATACACTAGCTAGAGCACGTCAAAAACACTACAAGATTGCAACACTTCAAAAATCATCAGTAAGCAAGCCACGCATCTGAAGTGTCATGTCAGTTTTGAGTTCAGTTTCCTTAAGAATTAGATATGTTTTGGAAAGGTTTTGTACAGCAGGTGTAACTTACACTCGTAAAGCCCATCTGCCAAAAAAAAAAAAAAAAAAGGCTGTATATTCACATATGCAATCTCAATAATGCACTTCTAAACCTTGACAAAAATAAAAATCCCACTGTTACAGGATGACTTAATGAACAGAAACCACCATTAGGCAATCTCAAACTGAAATCTGGTAAAAAAGCACACCACTGATACCCATCTGAACTCAATTTGAACAGAAAACTGTTCTTCAAAATGCATATTTTTATAGTTAATATTAAACAGATTAATGGAGAAATAAGTACTTCCAACATCTACTAATTTGGGTTGCTATTCAACAATTTCATAGATACATTTAAAGCACAGGAAGAGCTCAAGTTTCAGCTGAGAGCATGGATAAAGCACAGGGCTAACATTTTATGGTTTTAATTGCTGGTTTTATTTGAGACATGAGTAAGGGGAAAACATCTCCATTTAGCACTGTTCCAAGGCTTGAAAGTACAGATGCAAGCACCATATTCCAGACCTACCGAAAGGGTAAGCATTCCATTTCTTAGCATCACATTCAACCCCCCACTTCTGCTTTTGGATGTTAAATAGCATGGCTGTTAGAGCAGGATACTCTCACCCAATTAGCCAAATAAACACCTTGGTCTCAGAGTAATTTATGCACACCAAGGAGAACCATAGTGACAATTGTTCAGTGCAGCTGGTCCTACTAAGGGACCACCCTGAGTAACTAAGACATTACATACAGGTATTTTAAGAGTTTCAGTTAAGAAAATTCTTCCAAAATGACAGTCTCCGATTTTGTATAGATGAAACATACCACTTTCATGAGACTTCTCATTAACATATATGCCATGGGAGATTAGTAACTACCCTGCCCCTCATTTTGCACTGTAACTACATAAAGCACCCTAGAGAGAAGCAGAATGTGGTCACCTGAAAGCACAGAAGCAGATGAGGCTGGACAAGGCCTTGAGCAAGCTGGTCTAGTGGCAGGTGTCCCTGCCCATGACAAAGGGGTTGGAAATGGATGATCATAAGGTCCTTTCCAACACAAACCATTCTATGATACTATGAAGCAGAATCGCTGAGCTGAGGACTTTGATCACAAGAAAAAAAACTCATCCAGAAGAAACCAATAGTCAGAGCAGGAGGCAGCTGCTCACAACAGGCCTTCAAGTGGCTTTCTAGAAGAAAGCATGTACTTGCAGCCACATCAGTACTCTGTGAACCTAACTCAACTGAACAGTAAGATTACGAGGAAGCAGCTTCTGCTACAACTTCAGACAAGATGGACAAGATCACACTGGACCATTATACTGTGGCATACTTACAGTCCCCAGTACAATGTAAAGCATCTTTATCCTATAAACAAAGATTTAACCTCCAAACAGACAAAATGCATTTCATTAACACAAGAGAGCACTATATATAGAAATAAAAAGCCTAAAGGAACCACATACTTATGCTTTGTTAACCATCAGCATATCCTAGGGTTTTGGTTTGCATTGCTTGGTTTGCAGGAAGGGTGTTTTATTACCTTAAGTCTCTGATTGAAAGCATCAAACAGCAGTTTGATTCCATCCTGAGTCAGGTTAAGGATGAGGTCATGGCTAAGAGGTGACTGTAAAACAAACAAAAGAAAAAAAAGCTGTTAGGCTTTTAATTTCAAGGCTCTTTTGTTAAGATAGATATAATTGTAGGAGTATGAACTGGTTACTTTGAAAAAATAAAAATATCCTCTGAAAACAACCACTGCTCAATGAATGAGCATAACAAAAATATATTTGGCCAAACCTCTTGCCCCCTGAGTTCTCTTACGAAAAAGTGCCTGCAGAAGGTATAGAAGAACTCACAAAAGGGTGGCTGTCCATCACTTCAACTGGAAATAGGGGAACAACACCAAACCCAACTTGAAAATTAGCATTCAAAGTTTAGCATCAGAGACATCATGCAGGGATAGTCTTTCACACTCTTGGCACACAAAAATAACAGCCCATCTCACTAAGTCTCACAGCAGAACCAAACACACACTTGACAAAAGGATGGCAAGAGGGCTTTCCACTTCACAACTGAAACACTGTCACAGCCTTTTTCAAAAGGAAGCCTGACAAAAAAGGAAGGCTCTTCTGTTGGGAATTTAGGTTTCCTTAGTTACTGTGAATCATAATAGCTAAGGGCTTAATTTGCAGTCTGCTGGATAATATAAGACATTCCACCAGTTTCACTGCTGTCTCTATAGGCTCTTCAACATCTCAGCCTGCTGCAACACTGTGGAAGCTGCTCACTCCTGTATCAGTACAATCCATCTGTACAGAATCAGATGACCCCAATTCAGGTATTTGATTGTGTGCCATTTAAAACACATTTCCTTCAAAAACCTCTACCCTTCCCAACTGTCCCCTCAGAGGATTAAAAAAAAAAAAAAAAAAGGAATCACACTTAGCAGTTGCCTAAAAGACAGAATGGGAATGGGATACCTGGGCCATATACAGGCTTCTAATGCAGGCAGACACACCATGCAGGCCTTTTGATGAATTAAATATAAGCCATCTTAAAAACTGTACTCTCCCCTTTGCTCTACCAGCAGAAGTCTGTGTTTTGGTTGTCAGAAGTCTAATTTTCATCCTACATTCTCTCACCTCTTTATTCTCATATGACTGCTGTCACGTAGCCTGAATACTTCTTATGCATTCTCACATGCACTACCTACCCCTTCCGAAGCTACATATTGAAGTACTCAGATCCTAGAATTAACAAAGCTAGCTCAAAACAAGCCATGGGCTTTCAACCCCCTGTGATGCAAATTTCCTATTCCCCTTGGTCAACCCAGTAGCTTTTCCTGAAGCAGATTCAGTTCAAGCTCACCTTTCTTGGAACACTAGAGATCTGGTGTATAAGCTGTCTTCTAAATGAAATCTTCTCAGCCCCTTGCACAGAGGCATCAATGGTTCATTACTGCTGCAAACCCTTATTATACTGTGTGGAACTGAAGCAGCATTGCAATATAGAAATGATCCTGTGATATAAAGGTCTAATGCTGATCCTGATGGTCTTTTTTAAATCTCTTGTAAATCTAATTTAGAAAGGCTACAGATAGAGCAAAAACTCCATGTGTCATATGGCATTTAAATATACCAACAGAGTTCTTCTGATATGTGATACACTTTGCATTTCACTGGGTTCTAAGCAGAATTTTCTTAGTGTTATTCTAAAATGAATGAGGGCATTACAAGTACTTTAGAGTAGGTGGAAAAACCCAACAAAAACCAACATCTGAGGAAGAGCTTTGTAACTGGTACAGCAAATCACTTCTGTTCTATGCTGGCTTATTTTCTAACAGAAGAAGAGTTTCAAGGGCACAAATTTAGTTCGTGTGACTTAATACACAAAACAGAACCTCAAATATGAAAGATGATGCCAGGAAGCAACAGGAGAGTCCTTCCTGAAGGAAGAAACACAGGTATATGCTTACACTGCTAATCTACATAAAGCTGCAGGAAAAATTGTTATCACTGAACAATCCCACCAACACAAATTCAGAGGAAGAGGCTTAGGAAAATACACAAAGGCAATCAAGTACCTCACTTAAACGGACAAAAAAGGAGTTGAAATCCCTTAGTCACAGAAAAGGGTTCATCAACCTTTTTTGGCACCATTTGGGCATCCAATTTATGCCAAGTTTAAAAGAGAGCTGTGGGCAAATCGAATTGTATTTAATCATCATATAAAGTTTTGAAAAGAAGTACTTGCTACTGGAGTTCCAGGGTCAGAAATTCAGTGTTTTACATGCAACAACATTAAATAACATTAGATAACTATACTCAAAGGCATTCTTTTAGAATGAAAATAGGAAAGAGCTGGAAGCTGCTCAGATATTAGTTTAGCTACATAAAAGCTGTGCATGGCGAAGTTTTTTAAAGTTTTTAATCTTCTAAGATCTGCAGCAGCAGCTTTTCGTGGCTGGCTGCTAATGAGGTGCATGATGTTCTGTATGCAGGTGAGGATATATCCAGACAGTCAACTGCAGGCCCAGAGTGGCATGTGGGAACACATTGCATCAGTACCAGAAACTGAACTGGAATAACATATAGGGGGAAAAAATATCACCAGCACAACTATTCCACAAAGTTGAGAACTACTATTTTGTTGGATTATGCAGACATTGAAAACATTATTACATTTGTTACAGTGTGGTAAGAAAACCCCTAACACCTCCCAAACAGAATAAAAATGCAGTGTACATGGTCAAGCACAAGGTAGATTTCCAAGAGGCTTAAAAAGCCATTCAGTGGTATACCTTGCTTTCTAGCACTGGACCAGTAATCCTGTGATTCTATAAGCCTGAGAGGATCAGGAACCTCATCATTTATCTAAACCAACCAAGAAGTAATTCTGGAACACACCATGGTAAGAAAAACCCCAAAGCAAACAAATACCAAGGAATGCATTTGCTGCCAGACAGATGCTCCCATGCATTAAGTACAAGAAGCTAGGTTTTCAATTTGCAATTCAGTCATAATAAAACCCATAAACCTACATAATGTGAAAAAAAAGAATAATTATTGTCAACTATGTAGCCAGCACTAAACACCAGAGTCTACCTTGCTCCTTAGCCACTCAGCGTTTATTGCCCCAATCAGGATTTTGAGACAAGCTTACATTCTAGCACTTCGCTTTTTTCCTGATGTAAAGATCTATAATCTATGACACATGAATACCATCTTCCGATTAACATACCATCTTCCGATTAACATGCATTTCACATAAGACACATTTGAAGAGTCACAGTCCTCTTCTGCACCATCTCCTCTTCCCTTCCACTTCCTTAATTTTCAGGTTTCGCTTCTACTTCCTTTTTGCTCTAAGTCAAATGCACTAGAAACTTAATGCTACTTAGGAAGAAAGATCAAAATATCTACAGCTGGTTGAAATTACTGCATCCACTGCCTGCAGATCCAATGTATGGAAGCCTTTGCAGGAGATTCATCACCACTGAAACAAATGTGTAAAGTAGTGAGGGATTCAGTACTTCAAAAATACTGCAATGCTTGACACAGATAAAATAAAAAGACTACAACTCAATTACCCAGCTATTTACAGAACATTTGCCTTCTTGAACGAAAAACAATACTACCCCACCACTGCATACACAAAAATGGTACCTGTTAAATCACTGCACTGTGCTGAGGATTATTACGCTTGACATGAAACTTCCAAAAGCTACACCTCTGATGTGGTGGCAATAATTGGGTAATTCAATCCAATGTAGCTCCACAATTCACACAACATGTATGTTAGCATTACACCATATCAGCATACACCCTTATGCCTTAATTCTTCAACAGGAGGTGAGTGACCTAGCCAGAACACACACTACTCACCTGCTCACTGTAGAGAACCTGGACGTTTTTGATAATGCGACAGTGTTTCTGAAGGATTGCTACGGCCTGAGCCAACGGCATTCCTGTGAATAAAAACAGATTTCTTCAGTTCTGAGACCAGTTAACCGCGTTTTTTTAAAAGAAAAGTTACAGATGAGGTAACAGCCCCTGTCAGCAAACAGGGGACATTACAACAGAAAGGTATGCAATCAACAGATAAGCCTACCCAACTCACAGTATCAGCATCGACCTGCTTTTCTGAAACAGAAGTGTCGTTATTTATCTAGCAGTTTGTCAGGCATATATAAAAGAATCTCTAGCAACAAAATCAAACAGCAAAGCTTATATAGAAAATACACAGATCTTTCTACAACCTATTCACGAAATTTTCTACTTCTGGGGGTCAACAATCCAGTTACTGACAAAATAATCTATTCCAAACTACACTAGAGACAGCTAGAGCACTCTGCTACACATTCAATAGGCTCCCAGACCACATTTTATGGCACACCCTCTACTAAGCTTGACAAAGTACTGAGTAGTCATACAGGACAGACAGAAATATGGAAGCGGAGCAATGATTCCCCTTCGACCTAACAGGCCACATTAGCTGCTAATGCAGCTACATTTGTCTCAAGGAGGGAACTTTTCTTTCTCAGTTTACCAAACAATTTGGTTGAGTTCAAGTAACAGGCTTCATAGTCACTTTCTAACACAATTCCAAGGGCTCCTTCTTGTACTTACTTTCTTCAGTGTGTATCTTATCTTTACAGCTATAAATTTTTGAAAGTTGAGTGAAACAGCTGATTCTGCAGGAAGAATAGCTCCAGACCATCTCATCCTTTATCACATTTAAATCCTTTGTTGCCTTTCCAAATGAAACACGAGTGTCCCTAGATTCAAAGCAAGACTTTCTAAAGAGAGGTTCTGAGCTCATAATTGTGAGGTTTTATTTGCCTACTAATTGCTGCAAGTCAATTTAGATTCGTTAGCCGACATTCTATTTACATTCCTTGCTTCATTCTTCTTTATTACAAGTTTTTAAACATCAAAAAAGTTGCCTTGATCAGAAAAATTTTACCATGGGACTTACACTTTTCTTGAGGTAACAACGCGGGCCTTCAAATTTTTAGTTACCAGCTACACCTCTCGCACTCAGACTGTACATTGTGTTCCAAAGCACCTTTTAGACGTTTTCTACAGTACAAAAGTGAGAAAATGCCTTATCTCTCTCCATGTATCGCATACACACTCCTATCTCACCACAGGTACTGCTTTAATGCAATACTAGCACAACACTAAAAAAATACAGTATTTTCACCGTCACTCCAAACTAACAAGCCTGTCACACCCATACCTTCAGCTTTTCTGCAGTTATGAAACCAAATTTTAGCGAAACAGGCTTATAGATAAGCACTACACTAAATTTGTAAATATGATATACAAGTGTTTCTGTAAGATTGTTTTTCACAGTAGCCTGGAAAAACTTTTTTTTTTTTTTCAGCTAGAAATTATACACCAGAAGATTATATAATATCAAAAAGAACAGCTATTAGCTTAATAACAGTAATAAACTTAAAATGCACAGAGCCACACAATAAAGCAGCACTGTTTCCTATTATCAAAGAAATAGCAGTTGCCTTGTAACCTAAGCAGCTGAGTTTTAAAGAGACAGCTATTATGTATTAGATATTTTCAAAATGGAACAGAAACATAAATAACAACAGAAAGCTAAGATCAAAGATGTGCTGTGAGTTTCACATTTCTTAATCTACTAAAAGCTTTGATTAAAGTGAAGATGATTTAGAAGGATAAAAATAATTTTCAAAGTCAGTGTATCTCAGAGACTTGTAAGACCATGAGCTCTTTCATAAAACAAACATGTGGTAAAAGCTCAAGCAAAGCCAGCGAATGAGCCAGTGTCAGAAGCAGGTAATGTTTCAGTAAAAAAGCATGTGGTTAAAAAAAGTGCACAAAAACATGAAGTCCAGTCTGCAGTCCGATGTAAACTGATGCAATCTTGGGTTGGTAAGTGTGCAAACAGATGGCTCATGTGACTCTCTTACTCAGAGCTTTCTCAGGCTGCAAGCAAATGAACATGACTGATTTTGTTCAGTGTTCAGCGACTGAGAATCAAGCAGATTTTGCCATGCAGCTGCTCAGCAAAGCTACAGTGAGGAGCTTAAGTTCTCCAAGAACAGCTTGCAGAACCTAAAATGTATGTGGAGGAGCCAGTATCCTCCCTTCGCCTCCATCAGCAGAGAGTCAAAAGACGAGTAAAGAAACTGGGTTATTTTTCTCCACCCTTCTCACGCACACACAAACACAACTCCCCCTTCTCCTCAACATTCATGAGCCTTTGCAGTCAAGGAGGAAAACAAAGAATTCTTTTTCCGGTCCTCACCAGGCAGGGGGAACAGGGAAGCAAACAGTATGCAGCACATCAGACAGTCAACCAAACTGAGCCATGGCAAATAACACCCACAAATATCAGCACTAGGACTCTCTCATTGGAGACTTTTCCCTTTGCTAAATATTGGAGCAACACAAGCAGCACAAAACACTTTTCTCACATGCACTGGGCATGAATAACAGGGCTCAAAGTGTTAGCCTATAGCAAGGCTATGCCATAAAGGGGGCAGGGGTAGAGGAGTGAATAAAGATTAAAAGAGCAGATGAGTCATAATGCATTAAATAAAAAGAAGTGAAACTTGGCAGGAAAAGAAAAGTATAAAAAGCAAGAAAAATGCAAGTATGCTTTAGAAATCATACATCTCAAACACTAATAATACAGCTATAGGCACTACAGAACAAGTATTTAATTGTTCTCATTTAAAACAGTAGGAATGTAGCCCGAGAGGTGCAGTGACACAGGTACCTAATTGAACATAAAACTCAGCCTTGCTTGAATTTTTTATGCTCTGGTCACACAGTGAGTCAACACCAGAGCCAAAAACAGAATCCAAAAACTCACGTAAAAAATTTTCCTGGCATTTCCCCTCAGTCATCTCCATTGTGGACATAATACTGGAAGCCAGAGTCAGCAGCAGTTCAGGAATACTGCCATTAGTTCTGCTAAGAGCAGACCTAAACAAACCATGAGTGGAATACTGCTGGCAGCCACAGGCCCATTTACACCAGCACTTACAGACTTGTTACCACCAACACAGTTCAACCAGCTTTATCAGCAGGGACAATTTTCATACAACATCACAGGACAAAGTTAGGTATCTTAATACCTAGTCAGCCTCCTGCTCAGTACCAGCAGGTCATGCTAATTATATATTAGACACATCACATGGTGGCTATGTTTACTCCAAGAATTACAGCTGAGTTTCCTCCCTCTCTCATCTATGCATGTGTCTGTGTGTGTACACACAGACAAAGAAAGGCACAGTGTATAATTTTAACCATGAGACTGCATTAACGGGCTCTTCAGGAGTTCCTGGAAAAACCAAGACTTTTCTTTCTTCCCTTGTTTGGTTTTTATAAGGAGAATGGGGGGAAGATGACATAATGAAGATTGTCAGGGTACATAATTTGTGACTGCATTTCTTTTCAGGTAATAGAGGCACAAAAGGATTGTGGAAGGTCTCACAGAGCTGAAAGAGCACAGGAACATGTTAGGAGATAACCCATATTTCAAAGGGTGGGACTTGAAGTACTATAATTAGTCTCCAAAAGCACTTCTAATGCTGCCTGAAACCATCAAGTTGTACTTGACTCTGAAGCACAGCATAAACATTCACAGCAGCATCAACAGCCTTTTGTGTTTGATGGGTTCCATGTAAACAACTCCAGGTCAAATCACACCAATCTTGTGGCAGCAGCTTAACAGTGTTTTTAGGAAACAGTATGTCCCCCTTTGGCACAGGTGACAACAGCAGCAGCATAAGACAAGTTCTGGCAGATACAGGCTGCTGCTGTGCAGAGCCCCATTTACATTAGCCAAACTATTACTACCATTAAGTGTGCTTCAGACAAAGCAACAACAAAGATGTAAAACTAAGACACCAACACCGGTATCTCTATCAACCACTCTGAAAACGTAGCAGCTACAGTATTTTCTACAGCACTAAGGGCTACCAGTATCAGCTTAAAAACAAAGGTTATCTGAAGAATGCACACTGAATTTCAATGGCACATTTAAGTGCCATGGGCTGAGCACCAGGCCAGATTTCCAACAGCTGGGGAAAAATTCTTCCTCATCACAGTAAACAGAGTACTGAGTGGTAGGGAAGGCCCTCTCCTAGTCATGAAAGGCACAAATTATTGGCGGGGAGAAATACTGGTTATCTAACCTGGAGAGAAGCTCTCAAGAGCTTACTTTACCCACTGTAATGTTGCAATTCAGCAACGACACAAAGAAGTTGTGCAACTCGACTCATTTATGAAGGGTTTGTACAGAAAAAGCACACTGTTTATGTTAAGCATTACCACAGCTTAAGATGCCGGGTATCACCTGACATACTCAGGTGACAGTCGGTACACATATGCTTCCTCTTTTAGCAATCATTTAAGAAATTATTAGGCCAAGATAGCAAAGCAAGACAAGGTAAACAAAGAAGGCACACATGCTGATGAGCAAAGCACAACACATTGCAAAACCTGAGGATGAGGCTTAAAACCCTCAAAGCTTATAAACTGGTATTTTTAGTGATGGAAAAAGGCCAGCTTTAACTCTCCCCCTCCCTTTCACTCTCCCAACTCCCTGACAGCGCTGGGAGAAACCTCACAGGTCAGGGGGGGACCCGAACCACCAGCTCACGCCCAGAGGACGCGGGGGCACTCACTTACCCAAGGTGAACTCCCATTGCTCATTCCCCAGAGACCGCTCGGGCACCACCTCCAGATCTAGCATTGGCTCAGGTAGCGCGGAGGCCGCGGGCTGGCACGGCAGGTCACCCGGTCGCGGCGCCGGACCTCTGAGGAAGCGGGACGGAAGAAGCTCGATGGCAGCCTGTGCCCCGACCCCGAGACACCCGGAGGGCAGCGCTGAGCACACAGCGGAGCTCCCAGCGCCGGGCGGAGCGGGGAGCGCGGGCACGGCCGCCACAGCAACCAGCTCCCCTCTGCCCCCACCGCCCCACAGCTGCGCTCGGGCCGGGCGGCTACCGCCGCCCCC
>JANRGW010017159.1:0-22408 GCA_024733675.1 Psilopsiagon aymara | reverse complement strand
CTACAGTCCCTAATGAAGAGTCCCTCCCCAGCATCCCTATAGCCCCCTTCAGACACTGGAAGGCTGCTCTGAGGTCTGCACGCAGCCTTCTCTTCTCCAGGCTCAACAGCCCCAACTTTCTCATCCTATCTTCAATTTGAATGCTGCCATTTTTTCCAATAATAAAACTGCTACCAAAGAGCAAAACAAATCTTTCGTTGATTAAACATTAGGCAAATTAATTTCCATATATGATATCAGCAATTTAAAGTATCACCTCTCCCTCTTCTGATCCTACAAAACTATCATCAAGATTAAACTGATACAGTTGGCACTCCCCAGGAAACTAACCAAATTTAGTAACTCATTTCCTTGCTGGAAAATGCTGGGCATGGCAGAAGAAGAAAATCAGTCCTCTGCCACACGCACACAGCACCAGCAATACTCCAAGTTCCATTTATTGCCAGTAGGTACACTCCTGACTTCACTAAGAGCTACACTGAGACACATACGTGCAACATTTGTGTGACCAAGTTCTCTTTTCATAAACTCATGGTCAGACCACAAAGGAAGGAACTGAACAGTACAACTTTTGCAGCTAACAACCAAGCATGGAGTAGGATCACTATGGAATAGTACACAAGACACACGTAAGAAAGTAACATGCAAACCAGGTTCTCAAGCTGTGAAGTTCAGTGTGCAAGACACATTCCCTCCGTGCTGCTAAAGTAATTTTGAAAGAATCCTCAGAATTTACCCTACAGAATTCAATTTGTTCCAAAGACCGGAAACATTTTCCACCCAAGAAACTAGCCAAGGCTACTTACTTAGAATATGCAATTATTCATGTTTGGAGAGCTCAATCTCAGACAAAAGACACCCACACAATTATCTTGCAATACTTGCTTAAATATGCCTAGCAAAAAGGTTTACAAACCAGGCAGAAAGACTAAAGGCCAGAAGAGACAGATGCCAAAATGCGTGCTGCAAAACTAGGAATTCTACAGATACGTTCAATGGTGACATCTCAAAATGGCTATCCCGATATTCCAGTTGGGAAAGCAAATATAGGTACAAGTACCAGAGCAGAATCAAAAAGACAAACTTTTTGATCTATTTTCTAAAGGCTAACCCTTGCTCTTCATTGGTATTAAGCATACTGGAGTTTCAAGTCAATCATCTCTTACCAGCTGCCTTTTCAAGGTTAAAAAGCCAAATGGTAACAGTAAGAGAAAAACTGATAAATTTAATCTCCAATTTTCAACACAATTTTTCCTTATAGCTCTACTACACAAATTATGCTCTTAGCAGATAAAGCAACCAGCAAGTCACAGCCAAGTTTTGCAATCCTAGCTACATTGCTCAAGATGAAAATCAAAGACTTAAAACATTAGTCACAAGAAGTGTGTTCATCTCATGCAAAACATTCTGAAACTGCGTCCTTTGAAACAGGTATCTCGTCTTAATAGACAATTATTTGGCAGACTAAAATCTTAGTAGGAAGTGGGTTTACTTACTTTTATTTTTTGTAGTTCTTCACTGAGGGGATTCTTAACTGCCAAAAAAAGACAAAAAGTTTCATTAGTTTTAGACTCTGATAATACTAAAGGTATACCAACACTGTCATCTTTAGATGAACTAGTCCAGAAAAAGTCAAAAATAGTTCGACAGCTATTCTATTAACCTTTGACTTAACTCCACATTTGATACTGTGCTATACTAGCACTCAGGTTAAACCAGAATCCTGTATATCTGCAAATTTCACGGCTATTTCCATACAAACAAAACCATGCTTGCCATTTGCCAAACTCTTGCTTTAATGACTCAATTGCACTGAAATTGTTATTTAAAGGTTTGCTTTTTTTAAAGTAGATACTAAAATGTAAACCCTACTTTTTTATTAAGCAATAATTCATACAACACAGCTGCACAACTCAGCAGCGTTTTCCGTTTTGACAGGAGTAATAGATGACACAGTGAAAACTCACAAAGTGCAGTGTGACTAAATGACCATTAACTCCTTTCTAAATAAAAGTTTCCACAGCTCCCAAAATCAAAAGTGTATCTATTATTTTCCTCTTGGCTATAAAATATATTGTCCAGGGAAGAGAAACTGAAATCAGACAGTAATTTCTGCTATGCTTCCACTGGTCCCGACTGACCAGCGGGTAACTGAAAAAGTACCAATGCAGGAAGGATTACCATTAAAATATTTACAGAATGGTTTGTGTTGGAAAGGACCTTACAGATCATCCACTTCCAGCCCCTTGCCACAGGCAGGGACACCTTCCACCAAATCAGGCTGCTCAAAGTCCCAGCCAGCCTGGCCTTGAATACTGTCAGGGATGGAGCATCTACGGCTTCTCCGGGCAACCTGTGCTAGTGTCTCACCACCCTCATAATAAACACTTTTTTCCTAATGTCTAATCTGTATCTCCCCCTCTGTCAGTTTAAAGCCATTCCCTCTTGCTCTATCACTACAAGCCCTTGTAAAAAGTCCCTCTCCAGATTTTGCGTAGGCCCTTTAGGGACTGGAAGGCTACTGTACGGTCTCCCCTGAGCCTTCTCTTCTCCAGGTTGAAGAAGCCCAACTCTCTCAGCCTATCTAAAGATACATTTAGGTGTAAGATTAATTACAAGAGGGGCTTCAGCTCTTTGACCATCTTTGTGGTGTCCTCTGGACTCAAGCAAGTCCACATCCCTCTTGTGCTGGGAGCCCCAGCATATTGTCTTGCCTTTCTAAGCCACAAACTCTTGTTTCACCACAGTTTGACCTTATGGATGAGCAATTCTATGTGCCATTCAAACAGAAAATGAAGCTTCTACTAACCATAGCTCACCACACAGAGACAAAACAGAAAGTATCCTGGGAAACCTGACACAAAATTGAAGATCTGGGTTATGAGTACGATCATATTAATGTTGAAAATGTATCAAAAAAACATACAAAAATCAAAACTGAGTGGTTTTCGGAGACATCTGAATACTTGATTCAAAGATCAGATTAATTAAAATTGATAGAAGCAGATGATATTCAAGCACTCTTGGAAACCAAGCCCTCCACCACTTCATGATTTCATTTTATAAATGCAAATTCTCAGACACTCTCTACCAGATTATCAAGATAGCAGCATTATGAAACTTCTATTTATTTAATTCATTAACTCAACAGAACATTCCCAGCACACTAAACTTTTAATCTAAATACCCTAAAATAGGATTAGAGAAACACAGCCAAGGCTCTAAATGACTGCCAACCTCCCAGTTTGATCCTTAGTTATCCAGACAGGATAATTATGCAATTACGAGCTCTTCCAAGGTCAGTCTTATTCAGCATATACGAAATCTTGATTATACAGTTTTAGATTGGAGTGGGCAGGCAAGGGGGGGACATGAGACAGAACAGTGTGTAGATGTTAGTACAACTGACAAACACCTATTTTAGCACTGATGAAAGCCATGGAACAACAAAAATGCCTGCATGCATCCATGCCTGCAAAGATGCAAACCACAAACTGTCAGCTGCAGTTCTATACATGCTAGGTCAGTACAGAAATAAAGTGAAGGCAATGGCATTGTTATGCTCGGATTTTCCCAGCACCCTCCTCCAAAATTATCTATCACAAAAAATTACCTATCCTTGTAAGTCACTATTTTAGCCCGCACTATAGTATTTCCATTAAATCCCTCTGAAGTTAGTGGTGTTATGGCAACTTAACCTGAGAGATACATTTTTATAAGATGTTAATATTAGTTTAGGGTGCCCGATGTCTTAAGAGGCAAGTATGCTAAATTCAACTGCAGCAATTTATCAGCTGCATATGCAATTAAGAACTATTAATCAATCAGCATCTGTTTACCACATAACCTTGATTAACTTGAGTTAATAAGGCCACTCCTTAACTACTTCAGTAATTCCTCTGTTCTGAATCCACCCTCTTTCTTTTCTCCAGGATCTAAGCTCTCACCAAATCCTCCCACATCCTCCAGCCACAGAGGTGAGGTTTTCACCTACTCCAGCATTCTAAGGTATTTCAATATATTAACTCACCATCGATTCAAAAGGTTTGTTGACAGTTCTGAAGATAGGTTTAGTTTTAAAAGTAACAATTTATTGTTCTACTAAGCTAAGTATTAACTTAATAACTAATTACTAATGGAAGAGGTCCTCATGTGAACATATACTTCAAGGCTCCTCTCAAAAAGGGTTCAAGACCTTTACCATACAGGAGCAATTACCAGCCTTGAAAGCAGTCCACTTAACAAGCTTCTGTTTTTATAAGCAAAGAACAAACTCTCATCTACTTATACTATAAAGCTAAAAACTACAGAGATGATTCTAAACAACAGGAATCTCCTGACTGCTGTCCCAGGGGCTCTTCTCTCCAGGTTAGCCAACCAACTACCATCCACTGCCCTCAAAAAAAGGAGGTATGCAACAAACTACCTGGACATGGCAATCTCAAATCC
This sequence comes from Psilopsiagon aymara, assembly GCA_024733675.1. Lineage (NCBI taxonomy): Eukaryota > Metazoa > Chordata > Aves > Psittaciformes > Psittacidae > Psilopsiagon > Psilopsiagon aymara. Next base: position 17,959 of record JANRGW010017159.1, on the reverse strand, counting down.
ATTAGAACTCCCAGAAAGCAGCAATATGGAGAGAAGCATGGCAGCTTTACCTTGAATGAATACTAGCTGCAGGATTAAAAGTCAAAAGTATATTTATGGAAGAAAAACCTCAAAACCTTGACAAAGGGAACCATACCTGCTCCCCCCCAAACACTGCAAGAGCTGAACATTCTGCTTGAAAGTTTGAGGTACTGGAAAAAGAGCTTTAAACCTGGCAACGTGCAATAAGAGGATTCTTTGGGCAGACATGGAAAGAAACAAGAAGCAAGCACACTAAAGGACATCATCTTCACATGAACAGGAAGGGATATATTATTTAAATTCCATTTTTAAGAAGTGATCTTATTTAAATGCTAACTAGTCAAGAACAAGACGGTAAGATTACCAGAAAGCCTGCAAGAGACATCAAAGCAGCATATAAATACTGTTCTGGTTAACTGAAAAGGACTACTAATGACCCTTAAAAATAACTAATTTACACAAATTACTGTTGGGAAAAGCTGTATATGATGATTTACAGACTACTAGAATTCCTTGAGATGGCAGAACTGGTCAGTCTCAAATAACAGAAAGTCACCATTACAAAGCTAAGGGTCACAGCACAGCTCCAAAGCATTCCAGCCAAAGCTGTCAACACAAATGCACATACCAAGCCATCTCACAGAGATGCTCAATTTTAGGAATACAAATGCAGTCAGTGCCAACACACAAGGTTAATTTTTGCTAGGATACAGAAGCTTTCATCTTTAAAATAACAATAAAACCACTCACCACCACCCCCCCACATTTTCCTCCCCAAGACATTAGTAACAACTGCAGACAGAAACAGTATTTACAAGGATTTAGTTTTCTTCAGCAAGACAAACAGGGAGCATAAACTGGGATTTCTCCTCTTTTTCAAAGCATTGTTTAAGAGACATGAAGTTGAAGCCTAATTGCAGACATTCATGAACACACAAGTCAGCGTTCATAGTCAATGGCACAAGTTCTAAAGGCTGACATTGCTTCACAAGCAGTCATACCTATAAAGAAAACATGCACAAATAAAATTACCTTTCTTAGGGCATAACCTAGAACCATATTACTAACACAGTACCAAAATAAAGGATTCTGTTACCTATTGGTCACCAAATTACAATGCCAAATCCTTTGACTACAGCTATCACCTAGATGCTCTGGAACCTTGTCCTGAACAGTGTTACTGTTCGTGTAGTTTCAGTAGTCAATACACTTCAAAAGATAATATCAAAACTGAAGTCACACCAGGACAAACCAAGGATTCACCTAGACCAAAATCATGCCTCCAGCAGCAGCAAGAAGCTTTACTCTTCACAGACACCTGCCCCTAACTGGAGGAAATCAACAGAACAGCAACAAAAGATGAGTGTCAAAGGATAAGAATATAAGGATATGCTAATACTTCAGCAGAATATTCTCCCAGTCATAAAAAAAAGGTGCACCTTAGAAGGCTCCTGAGACAGAAAGAACTAACTAGCTTTTCTGCTTTTTTCCCAATGCATCAACTCCAATATATTTTTCCTTACCAATCTGCCTAGCCTCACATTAACCCCAAGCAAGGTTTTAGCTTCTGCAACACAATCACAAAATGTTCCACAACTTAAATACACACGTGTGAAAAACCCGTTTCTCCGCTTACTCTGAACTTGCCACTTGCTAACTTCAGAAACACCTTCTTGCATTAGAGGAGACAGTGAGTAATCAGATCCTGTTCACCCTCTCTGTAACACTCATGACTTTACTTCATTCCCCAATCTACCCCTGGTCCTCACTCTTCCAAACTCAAAGCCCTATTCCTCCTCACTACAAAAGCCATGCTATGTTTTTCATCATATGACTACTCTTGGAACCTTTCTGCAGCTCTACTACATCCTTTTCTGTGCTACATCCCCTTCCCAAGATTGGGGAACAGAGTTGGACACTATTCAAAATGAAGGAGCACCATGGATTATTAGTACCATACTGATATTCTCAAATATATACCCTCAAATATGCTTTATTCTCAAATCACTTCCTAAAAATTAGAAAATCCTACCATTATGTTCCCTTTTTGACCACTACTGAATATTAAGCTAACATTTTTAACAGAATAACTATAATGCCATCACCCATTTCTGAAGGTACAGATAATTTGATACTACAAACAAAAACCCCAATTTTCTAGTGCAACTTTAAGGAGCTGCAAAGCCACAGCTGCAGGAACAAGAATGATCCCAATTGACCTGCAAGCACACAGTTTCTTATGTGATGGTACCAAAAGTGCCGAAGACGATCCACACAAGAATCCAACAACTGGAACACACGCTGCCAAGCCAGCAACTTCCGCAGAAGCAAGAACACTCTGCAAACAGGAAAGTACTTTTCTCCCAGCCCACCATGTCACAAGCAAACTAATCCCAAACAAGAAGCAGCAGCTCCTGTAAAGGTGTGTTCAGTATGTGGATAACAGTGTTTTCCATTAGAACTTTTCATTCATAAAGGAAACTCCAAACCCACAAATTCAAGTATCAGCTGGATAAAGTACTGTTAGCAGAGGAAGCAACAATACTGGAAACACTACTATCTGAAATAGCCCTTTAGCTGGGCCTTTTGGAAACAAGTTCTCACTTTAACAGATCTATCAGTTGACTGAAAGTACTTGGATTGTAACTCTTTGCGGGTAAATTTGGGGTCAAGTATCAATTCCACACAGCGACACAACGTGTATGTGTCAAGGACAACTCTAACACAAGTCTCTTAAAGCTCCTAAACCTTAAATGTCAGGAAAACAACACACACACAAACAAGTTATCACAGGAAATACATTATTCCAGAGCTCCATCTTTCAAACTGCTTAAAATAATCCTGCCTCTATTTTCCTCTCTGCAATTACTCAGCACTCCAGACAACAGAGCGGTTCTGCATGACCTTCATCTCCAGATCGCACTAATTCAGGTAAAAACCACTCTGAATCAGTAGGCTAGATCTCTGTGCTTTGCTATTAAGACACAAAGTCGTATGTCAAGCTGAGCAATTCCTTCACTACAGATCATCTCTGTGTGCTTTGGAAAAAGTTTTTCTATGTCTAAATTGGGACACCATTATAGTTTGAATCGTCCTTGGCAATTTTGAACAGAAGCCCCATCTGCCACAAGGATTAAAGAATTCTAAAAACAGCTGAATCTCTCCTTAACATCAAATCAGGTTTTCAACTGCCTCAGCTTAGAGAACTTTTATCGATATTTCCTCCAATATAATTTGAAATTATTCTGCCTTTGAATAGGTGATAAGGGACGATGCTATAACCAAACTACTCCATTATATTTTGTTTTGGTTTTTTTTTACAAAACCCTCCTCTAAAAGTATTAGAACTATCATGTTTGTGATAGACATTTCAGACATTTTCTAATAGTCTTGAAAGTAGCACACAATCATAGAATCAGCTAGGCTGGAAAAGATCTTTAAGTTCAAGTCCAACCATTATCCCAGGACTGCCAACACCACCACTAAACCGTATCACTGGGGTTTTGAACACCAGCTCCCTGGGCAGTCTGTTCCGATACCCGAGCATCTTTTCTGTGAATAAACTTTTCCTAATACTCAAACCAAAGCTCCCCTGGCGCAGCTTGAGGCCGTTACCTTTTGTCCTATCTCTTGATACTCTGGGGGAAGAGACCAACCCCACCTTGCTACAACTTCCTTTCAGGTAGTTGTAGAGTCTGGTAACACCTCCCCCAAGCTTCCTCCTCTTCAGACTAAACCACCCCAGGTCCCTCAGCCCTTCCCATCACACTGTGCACCAGACCCTTCACAAGCTTTGTTGTCCTCCTCTGGACCCAGCTCCAGCACCTTAATGTCCCTCTTGCAGTGAGGGGTCCAGAACTGAACCCAGAACTTGAGGTGCAGCCTCACCAGTGCCCAGTACAGGGGGATCATCACTGCCCTGGCCCTGCTGGCCACATCGTTGCTGATACAGGCCAGGATGCCACTGGCCTTCTTAGCTTCCTGGGCACAAGCTGGCTCATGTTCAGTGGCCATCAATCACCACCCCCGGCACAGAGGTCAGGCTGACAGGCCTGTAGTTTCCAGAGTCTTCCTTCCTGCCCTTTATGTAGGGAGGCAACACATTGGCCATCCTCCAGTCCTCTGGGACCTGCCTACTAAACCAGGATTGCTGACAGATGATGGAGAGCGGCTTAGCAAGCTCCTCTGCCAGCTCTTCCAGCACTTTGGGTGTAACTCATCTGCTCCATAGACATGTGTAATTCTAAAGTGGAGCAGGAGGTCACTAGCCATTTCTTCCTGAATTATGGGGATTTCAATCAGCAACCCATCTGCCATCCAACTCGGGGAACTGAGTTCCTGAGGATGGCTGGTGTGACTATTAAAAACTGAGGCAAAGCCATTGTTAAGTATTTCAGCCTTTTCCTCACCCTCAGTCACTAGGTTTCCCCTAGTATCCAGCAGAGGATGGAGGTTCTCACTGGCCCTCCTTTTATTGCTAAAATATTTGTAAAAGTACTTTTCATTATCTTTTATGGCAGTGGCCAGATTTAGTTCCATCTGTGCCTTTGCCGTTCTAACTTTCTCTCTACATAACCTAACAACATCTTTGTGCTTTTCATGGAGTGAAGTAGACTTCATTATTTTAGGTAAAAGTGGGGGGGGGGAACCACCAGAACTTACCTCTGGAGTTGTCCACTGCTTCTTAAAAAATCCCTCTCCATATTTTGGCTGTATCACCCTTTCCAGAAATGTTCAAATCTACTCCTGCCTATTTAAATACTGCTTAGAATAGACCTGAATGTTGAAAAATGCTCGTAAGAGTCATGTCAATTTGGTCCATGTTTAAGAAGAGAAACCAGTTTTCAGGAGAGCTTCTCTTCAGATTATTCAGTTTCACTGGATTAAAAATACTAGTTTTGTTCTAGTGATTGTATTCAATGATTGAAAACATAGAAATTGTAACTTTTGCACTTAAAAGATTACAGAAAGATATTTTAATCTGTGTAGCAGGACCTGTAGATACACAGTACTGCAAAACTGAAGCAGAATAATTGGCTGTAAGTCAGTTCTTACGAACATCACCTTTTTTTAAGCAAAGCGCCTTCTAAGATAAATCAAGAACTGAAATAGTTGCCACGAGAGAGCTGACTTTTGAGGATATTTTCACTGTATTATTGCTACATTCACTCCATGAATACTGCTGCAGGCTAAAGCATCTACTGTACTTAAGAATCCATTTCAAACAGAGCTGTTACCTCAAACACCTTCAAATATTAAGGAACACACTGCCTTTCCTTTTTTCTGGTCTCCTGTTTTTTAAGTATCTCCATCAACCACAAAGACTCCAGGATTAAACAAACCAAAACAAAGCAAGCACAATCTACAGAGCTATGGTACAGATACCACTTGTTTCAAAAGGAAGAATGTGCAACCTGCCTGCATGTATGTGTACTTTCTCTACTAAAAGACCATGTGAAAGTAGACCCTGTGGAAGTAACTGCATGCAGCAGATGAAGAAATGAACAAACGAGAATGAATGCAGAAGGAAGAGAACAAGCTTCAGAACACCATTATCAGCAAGAAAGTAACACTGCATTTTAATTCCCCAGTTCCACTGACAGATGAGAAGCTTGGGCAGAAAGGATTCAGGCAGTGTTTCATACGCCTGACTTGGGGGTGGGGTGTCATCAGAAGTAGTAAGTGTCAGTCACCAAACACTCCAGATAGAATTTGAGGTGAAGCCCAGCTCCTTGGTGGGTGTAGAAGCTGGAATTACTATCTCCTCGATTCACCTACATTAATCTCAGTGAAGCATACTCAGTACAAGAGCACATTAAGCTACTAGATAACTTAGACTATCATTTTTCATGATCTGTGAAAAGCTGACACTAGTTTTACAGCTAAGCATCCTATTCTCCACTTTAATTTCCACCAGTGTAAGAAAATGCTTTATAGCAACAGAATTTGCACACACACTTTTACGTTACATTGCAAAACATACTACAATGAAGAAACAGCTGTCTGTGTTATGTTAGGAAAAATGGCTCAGAAGTGCATTTCCCACGTATTGTAAAAATTAGGTCATACTACATTCCTTGTACACACAGTCTCCATTACAGGCTAATGTTTATACGCAGAAAAAAGAAAGAAAAAAAAAACACACTAAGACTGCTTTTATCAGCAGTTGCAAAATATGACCAGGAGAAAAGTTAGATTTCAGACACCTAGCAGCATTTTTCAGTGAGTAGAGAACACAGTCACTTGCAAGAAAATCAGAACAGGCTTCTGTAATAGCTCTTTTCCTCATTCTGTGCTCCCTTCCAAATACTTTAGCTCCTTATACTTTATAAGGTCAAAAAACACACATGACTTTAATAAACAAAGCATAAATATAGGCTGAGTGTAGACTGGACTGAGAGCAGCCCTAAGGAAGAAAACTTAGGGGTGTTGGTTGATGAGAAGCTCAAGATGACCAAGCAGTGTGCACTCACAGCTCATAAAGCCAACCATATCCCGGGCTGCATCAAAAGGAGCGTGACCAGCAGGTCGAGCGAGGTGATCCTGCCCCTCTACTCTACTCTCATGAGACCCCACCTGCAGTCCTGCATTCAGTTCTGGGGTCTCCAACAGAAGCAGGATATGGACCTGTCGGAGGGAGACCAGAGGAGGGCCACAAAGATGATCAAGGGCTGGAGCACCTCTCCTATGAACACAGCCTGAAAGAGCTAGGTCCGTTCAGTCTGGAAAAGAGAAGGCTCCAGAGAGACCTTAGAGCAGCCCCAAAGTACCTAAAGGGAGCCCACAAAAAATCTGGAACTGGACTTCTTACAAGGGCATGTAGTGACTGGAATGTGTTGCCCAGGGAAGTTGTGAATGCTCCATCACTCGCGGTGTTAAAGGCCGGGTTGGACATAGCCTTGGGTGGCATGGCTTAGTGAGAGGTGTCCCTGCCCATGGCAGGGGGGTTGGAACTGGATGAGCTTAGGTGCTTTCCAACCCTAACTATTCTATGATTCTATGACAGGACAAGGGGGAATGGCTTTAAACAGGGAGAGGAGATTTAGATTAGATACTAGGAAAAGGTTTATCCTGTGAGGATGAGATGCTGGCACAGGCTGCCCAGAGAAGCTGTGGCTGCCCCATCCTTGGAAGTGTTCAAGGTCAAGCTGGATGGGCCTTTGAGCAACTTGGTCTAGTAGAAGATGTCCCTGCCCATAGCAGGGGGGTTGGAACTGGATGGTCTTTAAGGCCCCTTCCAACCCAAACCTGTGATTCTATGAAATGGGGGAACATCACCTCCAACCTCCCCACCAAAAAAAAAACAAACCACCACCCCAAAAAACCCACAAAGCCACCACCACAACAACAAAAAACCCAAACAAAACAAAAACCATGAACAAACAAAACCCAACAGAAAACCACCACCCCCACAAACAACCCCCACAACAATAAAGCTATTGAGAAGTAAGGGAAACTCTTGAAAAGATGGCAGCCCAAGCAGCTCAATGGTAAATTAGGAAGCGGACTGCTTTCCTCAAACTCTGAAGTCTGAGAAGGAAAGCTAACTCATAAAGCAAATGTTATTAAAACACAGAAGGTTTAAGATACAACGGGAATCTGAAAGTAAACACTAAATCTACTGTCACTCTGACAAGGGGCCCAATGTGGACAGAAACACTCCTGCAATCTTGTACAAGCAAGAAAGATTCCAATCTTGAAGAGTTTCCAATGTAAAAATACCCAGTTGCAACCTCTTATTTCAGATAGACATCAAGGTTATTAGTAATATACTATAATAGTATGAACAGCTTACAGCATCCAAAGATAACATTCTAATGGAGAGCACTGATAGAACTCTTAAGAGACCCTGAATCGTGAGAGCATAGACATTAACAAAGACAAAATACAGATCACGCAGGGATTTTTCATATTTAACACTGGGGTACTGCTGTGCCTCTGCCCTTTTAACCATTCAGCACACACTGGTCTATCACTGCTTGCTGCACTAAGAGCAGCAGAACTGCTGAAGAGTGATCTGTACAAAGCCTGAAATGGCAGTAAAACTCTGAAAACAGGTGCCCTTGCGTATCCTCGGGAGAAAAAAAACAAAAGAGCTTGCTCAGCTTACTCTGCGCAGAAGATACAGAGGTAGCTGCTGTACTGGCAGGTCTCTTGTCATGGCAAAGATGAGCTTTCACAGCGGAAGCAGTAAATGGCTTACCAGAAGTATCCATATACTGTGAGAATGGTGAGGCTCCAGAACAGGCTGCTCAGGGAAGCTGTAGCTGCCTCATCCCTGGCGGTGTTTAAGTCCAAGTTGGACAGGGCTTTGAGATACCTGGTCTGGTGGAAGGTGAACCTCCCCATGGCAGGTGGCTGGAACTAGTTATCTTTAAGGTCTCTTACAAACCATTCTGTGATTTTGTATCATTTAAACAGAGGATGAAAAACTGCCCACTGTGTACAGCAGAGGCGTGCAGCACTCAAAACCAGGATAAGCTCGGCATTAATTTGAGACTTAACACCACTTGACTGGAAATTAGTAAAAGTATGCAGTATTCAGTAGTTTCCATTTTCACTCAGCTGGACTAAGACTCCAAAGAGCTGTCTAACTCTTCAGGCTGCCCATCACACCAGCAGCATTTGCTGTGATAGCATAAACTGGCTGGTTCAAATAAAAATTATTATCTGAAGGCAGCAAATGGACTACCACTATCCTTATGCCTTGCCATTGGCTCCTATTCTCAGCTGAAGAGTCTGCTTCAACTAAGACTTCTGGTATTGTTATTGTCATTGTTTATTAATTAAAACAGGTTACATTTATTAGGTAACAGGTTACATCAACTCATGGATTAAACTGATTTATCTTCTGGCAGTACTGTGCACACTTCTAAACTAGGTGGATCTAAAGAGGAAAAAGAACCTATCTGGGCAAGAAACTCATATGCCATACAGAAACGGCAAAAAATAAGAAAAAGAGGATGGAAAGGAAGAACAAGTGACTCCTACTGATATCTCAGACATTGGGGACAATAAAACCTTACCATACCATTGGTTATTTGTAGATACATAAGAACTGTGTGCTACTATGACTTACATACTACAAAACTATGTGTTTAAGCTATTAAAGTTTACAAAACAAGACCTTAACTCTCCTCAAGCCATATATCTCATGCTTAAGGAAGCACAGCTGGTTATATAGCTAGTAGTCTGATGCCAAAGTTCGTGGAAGAAACTCAGTACATTTCCATCTCCTGAATGGCAAAGAACTTCACACTGGACATAACAAACCTGGGACCACCCAGTAAGACTGTCCATATACACCTGCCCACTCTGAATGAATGAGCTCTCAGGAGTATGTAACAGGCTGAAATTTATGGTTTTCAATGAGAAATTAAAAGCTATTAGCTCAAAGGACACTGCACAGACAGTACAACAGTATGGCTTTCAGGTATTCCCACCACTACCTTTTCTTATTTTGAGTTTTTATCAAAATGAACATGCGTTTGCTATTATATGCAGAGTACCCAAACTGTAGGTGCAGCTCAGATGCCCTCCACTGTGGGAACAGTGATTTAAGAACACCTTTATCCAAAGCTGATTTTGTGTAAGCAGTACTCCACATGCTTACAGATAAGAGAAACAAAACCCAGAAATAAGCAGTGAGACTAGTTCCGTTTCCAAAAGGAAATCTGCATTTCTAACTTGATTTTCTCAGTTAGGCAAAGTCTCCCCAGGACAGCACCAAGTAAGTTCCTTTGACTGGTGAAGAAGTGGGAGGGCGAGAAGCATGGCTTTTCAACTTTTTCCTTATAATAAATTACGTCTCACCCCTCCAGTAGCTTTCTTGGATCATATATCAGGTGTAAACCAATAAAGAAACAGACTAGTATGAACCTGACATCATACTCTCCTCAAAATCTCACCAAGGAATTTCATATATCATTTTCTCTTACTTAAAAAGTAACAGTAAATTATTTCCAAAGAATTTGCAAGAATGAGAAACAGCACGAGCAAGATTGCCAGACTGGCCCTCCCCCAATAATTCAGTCTGACTGTGCATTTCCACAGCCTAAAAGAGGCCTCTCAGGGGTTTGTCACACATGCACTGACAGTGTGTCACTCAACAAAACTAACAAATACGCTTTCTGGGTGTCTGAAGCATGACACCTGAAAAAGAACAAACAGCCCAATAAGCTTTTAAATATAGGTCAAATGCCTAAGATTAACAGAGAATTTCATGATGGGCATTTCATCATTTCCCAGGAAATGCCTTTGGGAATTTAAAAACAAAAACCACACCACAATCAACAACAACAAAATCCACACAAGAAGAAACATACCACACACCCCAACCAAGAGCTGTTCCAGACAACACTAACAAAACAATCACACCTTTTGATGTCTGAAGCCCCTCATTCAAAGTAAACGCTCCATTGTTCAGTATCTATTGACTGCTTTCAGATTAGTTCTAACCGAACTTCTGATCTCCATGACCTACAATATCCACACACTTGGTTAAAAATTTGATGAAGTTGTGCTGTGAGATAGGGGAGTGCTGGACACGAGGGGCTCGTGTCGTGCAGCTTGACACTGAATAGACATTGGGTATTACTGAATGAAGTTACTGTGGAATATTTTATTGTATAACTACATAATGAGATTCTAAGTATTGAGGGGACAGATGGTTGAGGTGAGTGGCTCCGATACACAGCCTATTGAAAATACCCAAAAGCAAACAAAAAGCAGTTATGAAGCCCATGCACATCCTGAGGCTTCTTCAATAAGCAATTCAGAGATTTAACTGACCTTCAAAGAAACACTTTTGTGTTGAGAAAAGGAAAATTAAGGTCTATATGCGGCCTTAAAATCTAGTCTGGAATAACCAGCAGTGCTCTTGTGATAGTGTTGTTCAGCCGACAGCCTAGCAAGGACAGGCTGAGGCTGCAGTTACCCAAGATCTGTGAGTCCAAGTACAAAAGTTTCTTTTTCAACAAAGAAAAGGTTAAGGGGATGGGTACATAAAACACTTTTTCCCTAACAAGCTATTTTCCAATTACTAAACAGCCTTCTTTAGGAGGAAAACCAGCCTATGAAGTGGCCTACAATCGCTCATTTTATGAACAGAGCTATTTCTTATCAAACACAGCATCACAAGAATTGAGTGGTCTGCTAGACTACTTAAGTTTCAGTGTCATTTAATTCAATACTAGACCTCTTCTCTTCCCCCCTCCTGCCTTCTGTAACAACTCACTCTGTCACTCAATAGTTCACTTAAAGCAGCTAAAGGAATTTAAGACTCTAAACCAGCAGCTTTATTCAAAATACCTGTATTATAACATGACAGTAAGCAGAAAATTTGATCCTTCCCTCTGCAAAAAAATCATTTCTGTAAAACACCAAACATAGCAGCACATCTCCAACAAACTAGGCCCAACAGGCACCCTGTGTTTGCCTGTTTTACAGCTAGCATGCCCCCACACTCACTTGCTCCTTACCCTCTCACCCTCCACAACAGACTGTAAACACACAGCAGAACAGAGAAGCAGCACTAAATAGCACTGTGGAAAGTACAGCACATTAAGACTCAACAGCAGACAAACTGGAGCAAACCTACACTGAAGGAACCTATCAGATCAGCTCTAAGTTGTGCAGTTGTTCTTCTATTTATCTTTGCATCCATCAGTATCCTTCTTCCCATCAGTATCACTGCCTCTTTTCCAAGTTTTCCTAAATAATAATTCCTCAGTGGACAGATGCCATCAAGGTTACTTCGATTAGTGGCAGAGTTACAATATGTCCTCATTATTATAATCACAGCAAAGATGTTGCCAGTGTCTCCCACAAGTCTAGACTTACAAGCAGCCACAGTAGGAGCCAAGAAGGGAAGAGTAAGGACAAAGACACTACTACTGAAGCTCCTGGCAAACATTCGAGTCCCCTGAACAAATCACCTTTTCCTAACATACTTTGATTTCACAATCCCTTAGCCAATCAACTTGCTCCCCTCAACCTACCACAAATCAAAACAGCCAACTAATTTTACCAGAAAATACACAAGAACTTTAAAGGTGTAAAGACTATATGCCTCATGATTACAGTGGACTCTACTTCTCCACAGCACTGGAACAGCACTTTAATCAACAAAAACTGATGCACTTGCTTAATTTACTTGCTTAAGCTTTTTTGTCAAGTGACCAAACAACTTTCTCAAACACCAGCTCTGGTCTGTTCACATGTTCACACTACTTCTGAAGCACAAGTCTAGAAGGATGACAGAGACCAGTTCGGTATAACTAACACTCCTGAAAGCTTAACTGGGTAGGCAATAAAGCAAGTTTTGCAACCTTATACTCCCGTATGTCAACAGGAGTTAAATGTACATGATTTTTCAGAAACACCATTGGTCCCCAGAAACAGAAAGACTGCAGGCCTCATTCTCCTTTCATACTGGGTTGCTTCAAGAATATGAAACAGTGCGAATTCAGGCGCTACAATGCTAGACAGAAGTCCTCAGGTACCACGGATCCTTCATTCAAATATTTCTACTGCATCCATTACCGCTCTGTACACCCATCCTAAGCAGAAAGAAACCTGCATTGCATGTGAAGAACACCATTAGTTGGCAGAGGTTCTTAACAGAAAAGACTCAAGTTTGCTGTTCGCTTTCAAACTCCCTTCTAGTCTGCAATTCTTCACAAACATGGAAAAGCTGCAACCAGCGTTGCTTGCTGATGCAAGATCACCCTTAAGTTTTCTCACATCAGAAACCAAATTTTCTTTAGAGAAAACTACTGTGGCACTGCAGAATGGAGGGCAAACTTTTGATTAGTTCTTGATACCCAGTGAAAACAGATCCTGCCAGAGCTCTTTTACACCCCTGGCTCCTCAGACAAGTAATTTTAGTTGCATTTTCCTATGACTGCACAAAAAAGGACAGCCTACAACAGTAATGTTGATAAAATTCTCATTTTAACAATACTTAAAGTCATGGCAGAAGGAAAGTTTTGTGTATGCCTGCAAACAGCAGCACGTTTAAGGTATGCATACCAGGTAAGTTAGTTCTAAATATTCTGAATAAAGTATTAAATACCACTATAACCTTAAAAGCAGAAATTCTGAAGTTGTCAGTATTTGAAACAAAAATGATGCAAGCAATTTTTGCATTTATACTTTACACTACAGATCTGCTGCAAAGGTAAAGAAACAGTTTATTATCCTTTAGGAAGGTTTTGAAGTTGTCAACTAAGATGAATTATTTTGCACTATGTAAGGTTTATCTGCCTTTATTGGGTACCAGTCTTGGCCAAATGCCTTCCTCATTTTTAAGACCAAAAGGAACACTAGAAGTTAAAAATGTCAAGAATCCTAAGGAAATTTAACTATTCTGCCTGCCTTTATCTTACAAAGGCAGCCTAGAGGTTTATTTGACCTTCTGTGCTGATCTTGATCCAAAACTCACCAAACCATAGAAGCCAGATCAGCCACAAGTAAGGTAAGTCTTTAAGATAAAAACTTGGTATTTCCTTTTGTATCACCTATAAGAGAAATGCTAACTAGAGTTTAAAGCAATATGCAAAACCAGAACTATATGCTAATATGTCAGTAGAAGAAGCTGTTACCAAATACAAGTCACTGTATCACTTGCAAAGCACAAAGCAACATTAATGGACACGTAACACAAGAACTCTCCAAATCTTCTAATTTTGCTTCCTCTCTTTACTGTCTTTTTTTTTAATATAAAGATTTCTTATCCAAAATTCATTTTCTTCCATCAAAGCCAACACTGTCAACAGGCCAGACTCTTCTGAGAAGGTGATCTTAGAAAGCAAGTAGATTTGTAACAGTTATCTGCGAAATACCACACCACTGCAGTAGTAATTTGCAGGCCTCTGAGCCTAGCAGTCATCATCTTGTCTTTCATACACCAAGTCTAACCTCTTAACAATGAAATTCCTTGCATAAAATTCCACAGAAGCTTTAACACCTGAAAGATTTTGAAGTTGAGAACAAAGGAACATCAATGGAATAGAATTAAACTCTTACAACCGTGATTTGCATAAGCTTCCACGTGCAATATAGGCAACTGCTAAGTCTCCCTCCCTGAATTAACATTTCAAAAACACAAGTTCCAGCAAATACAGTAAGGATTATCCTCCTAGCAGTTGTTTTGTAACAAGCATTACAGAAAGACCAAAATTACTAGCAAGAGATGTCACCTTCAAAAGCCTTTCCTAATAAGAACACAAAACTTTAAACAAGACCTACCTAAAAGTTGCAAGATTACTTCTTCATTGTTGGTTTTTTTTTTTTTTTGCCACATCAAGTATTCCCCAAAGAAAGTATCAGAGCAAAAAGAGTAACTTAAATGCAAGCTATCTCAGGTTACAAGCTTAAACAGCACCTGTATGAGTGCCCTCACCTTTCAGAAAATAAACCAGACCTGAAAACATCTACTGATCTGATATTGTCATCTACTTTCCATGAAAAATAACTTTAGAACTAACTCGCAAGAGTAGCCACTTGAGATGCTCAGAGTAACATCACAAAGCAAAACCAAAGAACCTGGAAGAGATACACAGCCATTCAGGTGGGTTTGAAGACAAAAATACACAAAATGCAAATCTACCATTTTCCTGACAAAATACTATTCTGGCTTGGCAAAAAGTTCCAATTCCATGGCATTTTGAAAGCAGGTGCAAGCAAAACATGCTTTACAGCAAGAGCTGCATGAATGAGGTTACCAGCACTGTGCCACACAGATCTCTCTTTTCACATACAACACTTACAGACATAATAGCAAGCATGCGCTTATCCATTAGTTGGTCCTTTACATAAACATAAAAAGAAGTTTAATTCCAATAGTTTAAGATGCTTTAGGAAAAGCCCTATAGATATTTATCCACATTTTAGACAGCTAAACTCATAAAAAACTTCACCTCAAGTGACAATATGTATGTTACATATGGAAGAATTCGCCCAATTACAAGTTGGGAGTTTTGACATTTTATATATCATGTGCAGAAAAACTGAAGCACACAGCTACTTCAGAGCTCTGAATAAAAAATCATTTGAACATTACGCATGATACAATTGACAATCCTTTTCTGAAGTTCTCTACTTACCACTTCTCATCTGTATTATTTTACCTGGCCTAAATTCAACCCCAACACCTAGTTTTAAGCCTCCCCCCTTATAGGCACCTCCTGTGGTCTCAGATTACAGCCTGACAAATATTGTAAGTGCTGATATTGGGTGTACCTGGTGATAAATATTTTTCAATGTCACACACATAATATCACTTTATTTTGAATTTCATTTTCAGTAATGAACAATTCAGATACACAACATTAAGCTCATTGTACATCATTCCCAGCAAAGTCGAAGAAGCCACCCAAATACACAAGAAACTGCCCCGTTTCTTTTCTCACAGTAACTATGATAATTAGGGAGATGGGCACAGTGCAACTCTACTGAATCCTAAAACTTTTTATGATACAGTCTGAAGCTGAAAACAACTGATTTACACAATCAAATCACTCAGCCAACAGAATCTTACCTCCAGCCATCTAAATGTCAGGAAAACCCCAGTATCCAATCACTTAACTGAAAGGTTGTTCCGAGTTTTTTGGGGGGTTTCTTTTTAAGCAAAAATGGATAAATCAGTTCTGCTTTTATAAGGAAAACCAACTATACACCCACACAAGCATAAGAGCCAAACTCAGATGATGCTTAAGCTTAGTGAAGGAACTAATGTAAGACAGAGCCATCAGTCTTCACTGGCCTGTCTTGTCCATTCCTGCCTGCTCGACAGACCGACTGTATTTTTGCAGCCCATTTGAGAAGCATGACTCTAGTGAGCATGTGCTGAGCATATGGGCAATGTAATTCACTGCTCTTTCCTACATTACTTAAAGAAGCAGCCTGCTCCCTTCCCAGCCACAAAACCTGCTGCTTGCTTCTTCCAAAGGGCCATACTCCCAATTTGTTATGCTGCAAAGCCTGGGGCTGTGAGGAAGGAGCGCAGATGAAATGTAAGTGCCACTGCCAGAATAATTCTTCAGGAAATTCACTTTCAAGAGTTCAACTGAAAAGAGAACAAATAGGAAGAGGCCAAGAACTG
The DNA here is from genome assembly GCA_024733675.1 of Psilopsiagon aymara. Lineage (NCBI taxonomy): Eukaryota > Metazoa > Chordata > Aves > Psittaciformes > Psittacidae > Psilopsiagon > Psilopsiagon aymara. The sequence goes on along the minus strand of JANRGW010017159.1, from coordinate 1,833 downwards.
GCTTAACTGAACTACCAAGCAACACTGACCAGAGCATTGGCTGGGCAGCCTAACATGAGCAAAACGGCAAAAGAGAACAATTTTCCCTGCATAACAGTTCCAGCATCATACGCAACACAGTGATCCCATATGTTCTGCAGCATCTTCTATTCAAAAATGAAACCACCGCAAATGCTGAAGTCCTTGCTGCTACTGTCCTCCCTAAACACTAAATCATATCCTCCCCCTCATCCTAAGAGGGCCAAACAGAATTAAGAACTATTCTGCTACCATAATGTAATAAATAACATTCAAAAGGGAAAGACAGAAGGGCTTGTAGAGCTATTTCTGCCCTAGAACATCTAGCAGATTCCAATGTAACAGTGGGATCACTCCTTACAAGGCGCTGTATACACACCCACACACAAGTACATAAATTCTCTACTCTCTATACAAAGAAATATATGCACGTGAATACACCCCACACGCCTTCCTCAATCATGTGAAGAAAAACGCAAGTCCCAAAGGGCCTTCTAATGCTCTCACATCCCCAAACTAGCTTTCTGTGTAACTTTTCATTGCTCCCGATGAGAAATAAAGAGAGCGATGGCATGACTTTTCTTTATGATGTTAAAATCTCCACTGTCCGTTTCAGAGCAGCCAAGAATGGAATTAAGCATGAATCACCACCCTTAGGTGGTATGTTTCCATTTTCATACATTCTGTGAACAGAAAATGGTAGTTTTCTAAACCCATTCCAAGTTATTTCAGATATTAAAGGAGCTCCAAAGTAACTAAAGATTAAAAAAGAATGCTTTGAAATTCAAGCTAAAACACAGAAGTATTTCATGTATAAAGATATGCTCCACTAAATTTAGAAAAAAGGACTTGACAGACAATATACAACAGGTCCAGCATTCACTACAGCACAAAATTTGCTGTAGTATCTAATATCATCTCACTTGAGCATCAAGCCTTAGTACCATAAACAAAGCCAACCTCCTATATTACCAAACAACTAGAGTCATGTCTTAGCCCTACAGGAATCCCAGGTATCTAAATGCGTGTGATTACTCCTGCGAGATTAGCATAAAGCCTCACCTATTCTCCATTAACAAGACACATAAAATTGCTTTGTGAAGAAAATACGCAAGAAAAGGTAGCAACAGATTATCACAGCAAGGGAATGCTATGATTTGAGTTTATCCTCCTATGTCGCACAAGCTTACTACACCAGCTTGCAAGCTGCATACTTAGAGGACAATTTCTCTGTTTCCCCATACAAAGATTATGCCAAGGTGGAACCCAGAACTGCTCGGTGAGAGGTGCCTGCAAATGCAAAGGCGAATTAACAGTTTCATATCCAGTTGCAGAAATAAACTGCTCTTACCCTTCACCTAATACTTACTGTTGACTCCCACATCCTCAGCTACTCCAGAACCTCTCATTCTCAGGTATGTGAATCCCAGTATCAGAAAGAACAAGCATGCAGCAGTTAAGAGGAACATGGACAGGTAATGTGCACTGAAGCCTCCAGTGGTGGATACCTCCTCTCTTTTAAACTGTTGGAGAAGCTCCTCCTCGGGCTCTGAGAGATTCTTCTTGTAGGTGTTTTTCAGGTAGGTATGATTTGAACCCGTATGATTGGAGTGGTTGAGTCTAAGGGAGGAAGTGGTTCCACCTGAGGGAAGGCTATTAGTAGCTGAATAGATCCTGGATTCAACATTATAGCTACCAGCAGCACCACTGAGAACGTGATTATTGGTCGCTTTCCTAACGGTGCCTGGAGGGTCACTGATTTTACTGCTGTCCACATCCGCGAGCGGTGGTGGAAGCAATACTGTAGGGGATTTC
>JANRGW010017158.1:0-33244 GCA_024733675.1 Psilopsiagon aymara | reverse complement strand
GTGCTAGGGGGATTGTTCGGGTCCGCGGCCAGTTATCTCGGTCTGATCGCTTCCTATCCGAACTTTGCTCTTCTGAACCTGATGCAGGCGCCGGACACGGGCCGAGCGGACCGCAGCGGGGCCCCGGGGCAAGGGACGGCGGGCTTGGAGGGGTGTGCACAACAGGACCCGTTCCCCGGCTCGCAGCCCGCAGGCGCCTGCAGAGGAGGCGGCTGATGTGGTTGGTGTAGGGCTTTACACATCCCACACGGAGGGAGGCGGCTGCGCCTGCGGAGCCCCGGAGCCCCCGTGGTGCAGGGTTAGCACGGCTCCGTTCGGTCCGAGGTCCCTGTCTTGGCCCCCCGCCCCGCAGTGCTCTCGGTAGCAGGTGAGGCTGTGCAGCCGGAGCCTTCTAGGCATAGTGGTGGCTTGGTCCCAAGCGGTGTGTCTGAAATTGGGAGAGAAGAGTTAATCGGCACGCAGCGCGTTATAAGGAAATTGCCTTTTCATGCTGCTTTACCCCACTGAATTCATTTAGTTGATGAATCACATAACTTCGAGATGGAGAAGACCCATTATGTCATCAGCTTCCCTCCCCTGCCAGTGCAGGATTGTTCCCTACAGTATAGGATCATGTACATTATATAAAAGCCTTCTGCTCACTTTGTCAAAGCAGGCGAAGTGATCAAAATACAACCCGGGCCTGTGTAATTTGAAGCACTCCAGGGCCAAGTAACACCAAATCCATGTTTAACAGACCTGGTCTCATTAGCTTTCCACTGCATAATACATTATCTTCACTTAAGATCATCACCTTGGCAGTCCAAAAATACTTAATCACCTGACCTCACAGGCAGTTTCTGTCTTTTCTTCCCTTCCTGTTACTTATCCCCATGTGTTGTTGCTTGGAGTAGGGTTTTTTGCTAGAGTACAAACCATTCTAAAATCCTCTAGCCCTAGCTGTGCTGTAATCACAGCTGCATTCACCAGCCCTGGTGGAAACAAAACTGTAAGGAAAAAGAAACAGATTTCCTGTCTAGCCTGCTTTAGGCTTTTCTTCCCCTTTCTTCTCAGTGAGTGTCACATATGCTGAGTCTTGTGAGAAACTTCTGGTGAAGTTCTGAGCAAGAGACATGTCTCTTTCTGCCACTCCTGCGCAAATAATCAAAACACTGACTAAAAGGAGAGATTATTCTCCTAGTGAAAATCACAACCATTCATTTCCTGTCTGACAGCTTAGCAGATCAGCATCAGTACCCTGAGTTGGACCCAGCAGCCCTAGACCCTCTACAAACTAAAGCCCCCGCCAAAGAGAAAGGCAGTTCCATTTCCTAAACTAACCAGGCGACTTTTCAACCCTTCAAGAAACTCAGCTACAGCCATTAACTCAACATCCTCTTATGGCAGTGAATTCCATGCCTGGATGACATGCTGCATAGAGCTGACTGCAAAGTATTCAGAGAGCTCTGCATTCAGTGTGTTTGGAACTGCTTTGCAGAAATAGCTCTGTGAGCTACTCACCCGCCTCTGGTGCAGTGTTTTATCCCCCTGTACAAGCTCAAAGACAAATACGGATGCTCAGGAGTGTGATGAAAATGCAGATCTGACAGTCAGAGGCCTGAGTTCAAGGTGCTGTTCTGCCCTTGTCTTCCTGCATGATTGCAGGCAAGTCTATACATTATGCTTTTATATCTGGAAAATAGGGATAAAAGCGCTTCTCTTGCCTGTCACAGCTGCTTAGGCTGATGGTTCCTTAGAGCTGTCTTCATAGAGCAGAACCCAAATCCTTATTGTAAGCTGTGGGTACACCAGCAACAGAAAAAAAACATAAAAAATAGCGCCTTTTGTTCTGATATTACAGGGTAGCGAAAGGACAAACTGAGATATTGCTACCCCCCTCCTCATTTTTGATGGCTTTGAACTCTGATTTCTCGTTCCAATCTAACTAACATTAGCACCAAGCAATTGTGCTGGAACATAGATATCTTTCTAAGAAAAGTGGACTGTGAGCCACAGGGTTACTGAAAATCTTGTTAAGGTGCATGTAAGACTAATGAGCAATAAAACTAGGGATTGCAAAGAGGCCATATATTACGTGTTACAGTGCTAAGTAGCTTGAATTGAATGCTGAGGAATAGATGGAAACTCCAAGTTGCTGTCAAGTTTGGAGTCAGGCGGTAACTTTTCCGTACATTCTGTAGTTCAGAAAATGGCCACCAGCAGTTAAACTGGTAATGCCTCCCTGAGCTAAACTGAGAAGTGATGTTCAGGAGCAAAAGCTGTCATAGGGAAATTACAAGCTGTAAGCAATCAAAAGCCCAGCTTTTGTGGTGCTAGGTCTAGTGGTACAATGCAAATGTCATTATCCCTCTCCAATAGCCTTTCACTATGAGGAACACTTCCACTTGAGCTCCCCCACGGAACGTGCATCCAGCCTGGCATGGTAGCATGGATGAGCATAAGCAGATGGGGAAGCAGCAGGCGTTCTGAGTTGCACGGGGTGAGAAGCTTAGCTGCCATCTTTTATGGCTGATGATGTAACTTTTCAGAGTTCAGCCGGAACTGATAGACTCCTTGTGTCAAAGGTAGGTCAGCACAGCAAAAGGAGAACCATTTCTGCAAGTTCAAAGTCTTGCCTTGTAGAGAAAGGCGCAGATTTCCTGTGTGTCAGTCTGGTAAACAAAAGATTTTCCCAGAAATATTTTTATTATTATTCCCCAGGTTTTTTTATTAGTATTTTAGGGAGAGAAAAATAAATTTTTGATTAAAACTTTTAGTGTATTGTAAGGATTAAAGAAAAATTGTATTGACTGATTGCGAATCTGAAGCTGGATTAAAAAATAACTATTGGTTTTATTCAGTGAAATAGGCTTTAAAGACTGTCACCAGGGGATCTGAAAACTGCTGATTGAAATCAAGGGATGCAGGAGCAGAGTGGATTTCCCAGCATGACATTATTCATGTAGGTGTCATGGGGGACACTGTCAGCATGCAAAATTTTCACGACATGAAGAGACAGTTCTTGTGATAGAAACCATTGAAAAGTCCAAAGTGGCAAGAGGTGTCTGGGGTTGTTTGAACTTTATAGATCTTCATAGGCATGGTAGCTTCAATTCATCCACACTTGGAAAACAACCTAGTAACACAGCTCCATTCAGAACTGCAAAAACCCACAAATGAGTTGTGCAGGAGTTGCCATAGACATAATGTAATGGCCTTGGAGACAGAGGGTGCTATGCATGAAGGGAGATGTCTTGGCTTGAATTTGCCTTGCTGAGCAGTCATAATGACCTATTGGTCGTAATGACCTATGAGATGGAAAGAGTCTACAGATAGAATAGAACAGGTTGAACCAAAGGTGAGCTTGTGGTATTGACAACTGGGTTTTATTCCCTAGGGGGAACAAAATATCTTTTAAAAAGTTTATATCTTTTAATACTAATTTATGAACCTTGTTACTATCCTGCAGTATTGTTAGGCATTGTTATGACCGGGATAATCAAATCTCATGCTTCAAAGCATACTGATAGCTGATGGGAGATGACAGTGACTTTTGTTCCCTCTTGTCATATCATTACCTTGTTTTTCCTGCTCTTTTTTAAAGCCTTAAGTATGGGCCTTCTATTATGAAAAGCGGCAATGAGTAGATCCAATCTTGTTGCTACACAAAAGCAAGATGAGGACTTGGGAGTGCATCCATCCCTGGGAAGAAAGAAGCAGAAACTGCCCTCACTCACCCGACAGTTTTGCTGCTAGGACCGGCCTGGAGAGGAAAGATGCCACCACTTTGCTGCTTTTTATCCTACAGTAGTAGACTGGATTCGGGCAAGGTGTGACAGTGGAAGGTTGGCTCAGCAAGGGAGGACAGCAAAAGTGCTGCACTAGGACGGAGTTGAACCTGCTTTTGTCTTCCTCTGAAGCAGCTGTGTAATCAGACAAAATGGAAGGGCAAAGATGCTAATCCATCCCACAGTGCCCAGAAAATACCACACTCTTGTGGTCATGTACCTGAAAGAGGAATACACTTCTATATGAAATGTAATTAAAAATGCTTAGGAACAATGTTTTCGTGGCTTTATTATCAGTTCCTCCTTCTCTGGCCTCCTTTCCTAGTCCTACATTTTATTTCCCACAGCTTTGCCCAGCTGGTTGCTTGCTGTTATGAGAATCCCCTGCTCAAGCAAGCTGGTCTGCCTGTGAGAGGAAGAGACCGTATTTTACTGACACTTGTGAACAAAGTCTCTGAAAATCATTTCTGTCTCCCATTTTGTGCAGCAGGAGCAACATGTGGAGAAGAAGCCCTGAATATCTTAGAAACTGCTGCTTATTTCTATGATTGCCTGAGCATACTTAGTTATTCAATATACATGAATTCTTTTAATAGTCTCCAGTGTTGGCTTCCCAGGATTGTATTGCTTAGATCTCATACTGGTGCAAGAATTTTATTCATGAATGCTGCTGGCCACAGGGTATAGAGACCAGAGGATGAACTTTCCCTATGTCACTAGGTGTGAGCATCACATAAAGTGCCACTGTCAGAGATGGGGAACACCTGAGGAAGACAGGGGAGCACCTGAGGAAGACAGAACACCAGGGCAAGTATGTTTCTGTAAACCCAAAAAACAGTTCTTGCAATGGGTCCTTGTAATGCACAATAAAGAATTCAACTTTGGGAATCCTCAAGTTTCTCCTGTGTGAGATCATTTACAGCATGATTCCAGCTTATAAGAAAGATGCTTCAACAAAGCTGACACTTATCAAAAGAAAACCCCCTTCATATGGCATGTCTACTTGAACTGCCCGAAAAGAATCAGGAAGTGTTGGTTCTTAAGGAGCAACAAGTCTTGCTATGAAACCCCAAGCTTGAGGCTAAAGGCAGCATGAAAATTAATATAATCATTTTTAGTTGAGTTTTCTGATAAAAGAATGTGTGGCTTAGCAAGGCAAGGCATTTCAGGGTACTCCCAGTGCTCAAATAGTCTACCAGTCCTACCATAGCTATAATTACAGCTATCCCACCAATAGCCCATCCACAGCCAAATTTAGTTCTAGCTGGGCTGCAAGGTCACCTGCAATAGAACTCCAGGAACACTCATTAATGGCAGTAATGGAACTTACAATTTACAGTGGTGCTTTACAGTTGAGGCTATTTTGAGGCCAATGAACACATAGGAGTTCTTAGTAAGCTGTTGTGAAATATGGCACATTATCACTTGGTCTTATGGTAAAAGGCACTCAGAAAGTCCATCCATCCCTAAAGCAGAGGGAGAATTCATCATGGGCCCCGTTTAGTTTTTAAAAAAAGTATTGCCTTATAGTTTAAGGAGACTGATACCTTCTTCAAAAGCTGACTGCGAACCTGACATTCAGGCTACTGAAACAGGAAACTGTTGGCACCCTCAGTGTTACTGAGGGAAAACTCTGTAAATGAAAGAGGAAAGATGTCAAGAGACCTACTGAGAAAGGAGCAGAGAATAAATCAGCAGCAGTGGAAAAATAAAAACAACAGGCATCTGCATAAAATGCGAATCTACACTGGTGCCAAACCAGTGCACACAGGATTGGAGAGAAGTCACCAGGCTTTAGCAGTAATAGAAGTCAGGCTCAATTTCATCTACCAAAATCATAAGTGTTCAGTGTCTGTTATGAGTTAGGACTGGATCTTGAACTGGATTCATGCACTCCTGTATCACACCTGACAGAGTGTGAATGCCAAGAACATGATTATGATTACAGTGTGGCCAGGAGACACTGAAACGTGCAGTAGAGCAGCTCCCAGACACCAAAGCAGTGGGTGGTGGCACATTCTGCTGTAAGTGAAAGTGTTGAAGAGGGAGTCCCCAGTCATGATTCCAGACTGTGACTGGCCCCAAGGATATGCTGAGTATAGCACACTAGCCCAAATGCAGGTAAGCTGAAGCTTGCAGAGGATGGTGACCATAATATCTGTGAACTTTTGAGTGCTCCCACTTATACCTCAGAAACCTTAGAACCACTAAGGAAATGACCAGAGCAAAAGCAGTGAGGGATTTCTAGGGGCTCATAGAGAAGATGAACTACTAGATTTTTCTTGTTTATCTTTCCACCTTTCCAAACACAAGAATTGTCTAAGCAGTTAACTCACAGAGACAGAATTTGGCAGCAGAGTCCCATGTGATGGCGTAAAGGCCATCCAATGCAGGGAACCAGTCCCAAATTGCTATAAACCCCTGGAACAGATAGAGCCACAGAAAGCTTGCAGTCAAGCTGCTGCAAAGTCAGCACCTTGAACACTTACTGATGGAGCCCTGACACAACCAGGATGGAGTCAGATAAACAAGGAGTTGCTGCTCCTGCGTAGTGGGGGAGGACAATCCCATTGTGTCACTTTGGGACGTGGCATAAAGATGCTGTTTAAGGTCCAGCAAAAAGTAAGTCTGATGAGGAAGCACTGAGTGCTCCTGAAAAGCTGCCTGGGTGGGATGACAAAGGCATTAAAGCAGTTTGTACAGCAAAGTATGTGGCTGTACCGAAAGGAAAAAGGACTACAGGCATTGCCTGTCTTGTTACTAGGCAAAAGATTGAGTGTTGTTTGTGTGTGTGTGCACACATGTGCAAGATGGGATTTTATTTAAAGCAGGACAAGCAGTAATCCCTGCGGATATAAGAGCTGACATCAGGAAATGAATAACTTCATACCTAGGGATAGAGGGTGCTTTATTTGAGCCAGACAATTTCCATTGGCCTGGCACCAATGTGAATTGCAGAGCATACAAGACCCAGTGTGACATGTTTGCAGGGTACATTGATCAGTTTTGATCTTTCTGCCACTCCGAGATGCTTTTGCAAATGGTCATTTTTAAGGACAGGAGATGGACAGTCTGCTTTCTGAGAGGTGACTCTGGAGGAAGCTCTGGCAAGAACTGAGGAGGAGTCAAGCAGCACCCTTCCAAAGTATGACATGCCTAACACTCTGCTCTGACACGACTCATAGCACGCTGCAGCAGGATTTATGTGATTCAGCACTTAACAGGGCAGATTTGAGCACCAGATGTCTTGCCGTGGGTATCAGAAATGAAAAGTGCGAGAGCAAACAAAGTTGGCAGCATAAACAGTGGAGGGACTGACAGCAAAAACAAGACAGTCAGGAAGAGAGCCTTACCTGCCACAGCAATGCTTTTTTCCTAAAATTAGATGGGAAGCAAGGAATGCATTGGCTAAAGAAGAAGGTATAGAGGAAGGTGTGTTGCAGTCCAGCAGCCAGGCTTTAGAAACCTATTGCAGGCAGGAAAAAAGGAAGAAAAGAGGAGTCATTTGTGGCTGCTGTTCACATTGAAGCAGATATGAAGACAGACAGAGAGTAGCAGCATGGGTAATGGCCAAAGGAAAGCAGCTGCGTTCTGACAGGGGTCATAGGTAATAACTACAGTGACAGGACACTCTAAAGGAAAACTAAAAATAGCTGCAGAGCTGGGAGAAACAACTTGACACAGCCTGAGCAAAGACCAAGCAAGTGCAGGACCTCACAGAAGCACCACGATTCTCGTGCAATGTAGGAACGCAAATGAGAAATGGGGAATGATGTGAAAGGTGTAGGGGAAATCAAAAGCCTTGCAGTCAGGGGCTCCATCTCTCTTGGAGGGACTCAGAATCTGCAGCCTCAGCTCCAAGTCTACAGAAAGCTTGGAAAAAAAAAATACACATGGGAAGAAAACGCTGAGTGGAGAGTTCAAGTGCCTCTGTCTGTAGCACCGTGTTGGAAATGCTCCCTGCTACTGTTGTCCTCTCACGATGAAACCTAGTTGCTTTGAAGAGCTAGTTTGGCAGGAGGGCTTCCTCTTGCATTATTATCATGCAAGAGAGGCAAAAAATGCCTAGCAGGGTGTGTTTCAAATGTATACTTTCCCTACAGCCTCAGTTATAGTTACAGTTGTAGAACCTCTTTCAGGAATAGGATGGTTTCTTTTTGAAGTGCTTTCTGACCTGCTTGGCCAGAATGGTTGCTGAATACTGAAGAGACAGCTGAAGTGAAGCAGAAGCAATTATTTATATAAAAAGAAGGAACTTGAATAAACAAAAATACTGCTACTGTGTATTAAAGTGAAAGACCCAGATGCTTTGAAGCCTTGTCCTCAGGTGATTGTAAGCACTTCAGAATAATTCTAAGTCTTACCCAAAATGAAGGCAGCTAGATACACCTCAGAGACTATCAGTCCATCAGTGTCCAAACTCTTCTGTGCCTTGGGCGCTGCTATTGCTCTAGCTTCTCAGTCTTGCTTTTTTGTGTCTTGCTTACTTATGTCTGGGCCAGGGTCTGTTTTGGAGTCTGAAGGTTTGTGATCTATTCCTTTTCTGGAGGACTCAAACCTCCCCTGTATTGTGCTGAAGGGAATGGGCCAGTTTCTGTTGACTGTATTTAAGTGTGTTGTTAGATCCTAAAACTGGAGTCCTGAGCACCTCTTTTTATGATTTATTTTCCCTTGAAGTCTCAAAATCAAGTCTCATGATATTTAAAATGACACTGAGGGCTTAGTGAGCACATTGCAGTAGGGCCATTACACTTCAGACAAATCTTTCTCTCCCTTCATGGCAACTTGCTGATTTATTTACAAATTGCTTGCCTTTTGAATTTCTAAAGCTTTTGCCCCATTATGTCTCACATTCCAAATCCTTTTGCATTATGTAGGAAAAGAGAAAGGACATTAATCTGAATTACCTCCTGTCTGTGCTCCATTGCCTCAAAGCAATAGTCCATGAGTTAGTATTCAACACTGTACGGTATTTTCTATCTTTAATAGTGTCTAAGGACTGATTCCAGGATAATGATCCCATTGTACTACGCAGCAGAGAAACACATTGCTAATGCAAGACATGCCAAGAAGAGCCTTTCAGCAAGGTACAGATAGCAGCAAGTATGGCAAGATGTATGTTGTGAGGCAAACATAACAGCACAGTGCAAAACGTCTCGCCAGCAGCTACTTTAAAATGTTTTGCTAATAACAGTGTATTATAAAAGGCAAAAACATACACTAGGAATCTCAAAATCTCAGTCAGAATATTGAACCTCTGTTTTTACTCAATCTTGCTGAATATCTTTCTTACACTCCAAGAGATGCTTTGGAACAGGTTATCTGCTGGACAGAGCCAGTTTGCTGACATGGGACTGCAGCAACATAATCCTGGGTAAACACCCAGTGTGATGCATGGCAGGAGACAGCAAACATAATCATAGGAGGATGTTAGGTGTCTGCCTGAAACCTGAAGGTGACCCAGTAACTGAGCTGGCAGGCATGCTTTTTGGAGAGGCGTAATCCTTGTTCCATACTCAGCCCACTCACTGCCTTTATTTGGATTCAGAGCCTGTCATCCAGTCATAATCTTTGATTTTCCTTATTCTCATTGACACAGCTTAAAAAGATAAACTTGATGCTTGCCTCTCCCTCATAAGCCAACAAGGTGTTGGCTATGGAGCCTCCCATGAACTGAGTGAAATGCAAGGCATGCAACCTAGCTGCAAGAATAGGTCATACCCACAACCCAGGCCTCCTGTGTCTTGTCATGTTTGATGTATGGCAAATCCATCTCTTTTTGCACTGTGAATGAATATTTTTTTTTTTTTACCCATTTGTTTCTAATTTTAAAGAATTCACAAACTACCACTTGCATATCTAGAGAGAGATTTTGCATTTCCTCATGAAAATGTCCCTAGTTCTGTGAGGAAGTTTTCCTACAACAGCAAAGCAGCAGAAAGTAATTCTGATATATTTTTCTTAAACTGGTCACTCCAATTTATGAAATTCATCACAAATTGTGAGTAGTTTCAGATTATCTGCAGCTGTAAACTTTTAGAGTTAACTTTGTTTAAAATAAGGTCATCCTAACACACACAGGCACTTGTGATTACTGTTTCTCATTGGGTTGCTACCAGCTGGAAAATCAGTGCATGGAGCAGAACTTTGACCTCCCTGCTGCAAAACTGGAGGAAACAGTCAACTTAAGGTGATTAAAGAAAAAATGGTCATTAAAAAGGAAATGGCACATGGCAAGAGGGAACAGAAATCAAACTTGGCCTGTGCAAAGATACACTTTGCCAGCTAGCCCACGAAGGACAAAGGACTCTACTTATTTAGCCACCAGTATAAAGAATCTGTGATTTATAACTTGGAGCACTAAATTAATCGAAATACTGTTACATGTTATTGCAGCAGAGGTTAGAGGGCCCATTCGGGTGTGGAATTCTGCTTTACCAAATTGATGTATGAGCAGACCAGGCTGGTCTTTTACTCTGGCCAGGGGAATAACAGACCCAGCCAGTGACATTAACACCAAGTAAATACAAAACAAAGGAGCTATTTCTTTGCATAATATGAAAGGCACCACTGTATTGAGGACAAGCACACGTCATATGTTCCTCTTAAGTCGTACTTAATCCCTGCTTTGTGAATTGAAAGGACATTCAAGTGATTCATAAGCCCTGTGCTTGTTCTCTGCACAAGAATGATTTTTACCCACCACGGAATTAGCTGAGCCATGGAAAATTCTGCCATGGGTCGCATCAGTGGAGTAATGCTGCTGTGTTCAAGAAGCTCTGTCTGACTGTTGCAGCTGTAGCTTTAACATCTAAACATAATGATAATCAAAATCATGGGTTATGGTGTGCAGTTGTTCCCCAGGGGGTTCTGGAAGTAATGTATGTCTCTTACCGGCATCATTGCATATCTGGCTGGGAAAATAAGTCAAGGAGGAGTTTTTAGCAAAACATCAGGCACCAGCCAGGAATAAAGGCAGGAAGTCTCTTCTGATAGTTCATTGATCTGATCCAGCATGGCAAACTTCCTGTTTTCAGAGAAAAAAAAAAGGAAAAATGTGTGTGTTCGCAGAGAATATGTCCAGCCAGAAAATGGGCGGAAATCGGTGATAAGTAAATCAGTAAAATGTTGCTGCTTTTGAAGGTAGCAGCCTGCTCAGGGAAGTTGTGAATGCTCCATCCCTGGCTGTATTCAAGGCCAGGTTGGACAGAGCCTTGGGTGGCATGGTTTAGTGGGAAGTGTCCCTGCCCGTGGCAGGGGGGTTTGAACTAGATGATCTTAAGGTCCTTTCCAACCCCAACTATTCTATGATTCTAACCAAACTGCAAAAGAGGGCTTCAGATACCATTTGAATGCTGTATATGAATGTATTTTCCTTGTGTTTCTGGTTTATGCAACCTTATAGTAATCTATTACTGTATATTATTTGCAGACCCTTTGGTAGTGACTCTTACATCTATTACAGCTCAGTTCTGCAGCATGCAGCGGAAAGGAGGTTATTCTGATCAATAATTCTGTACATTGACACTCCTTAAGATATTGGATAAGCTTATAGAGGTGAATTTATGCTTCTGGTTTTTACTTCTCTTTGTGTCTGAGGCACTTTGATGCATATGAATCTTTCAATAAAAGGAAATAAACATGCAGCCCTGACACTTACTAGGGCCATGAGCTCTCAGAGTTTCTTTGTTGGGGATGCTGATACTTTCATTTCTCCTTTCCTGAAAGGAAAAATAATACCTGAAGAATGCACATCTAACTTGAAAATCACATCTTGATTTTGGTAACAGCCTATCAGGCAGGGTAAAAGAAATACAAACACATTGCGAGATGCAAAGAAAAATGAAAAAGTAATGAAAAAGTGAAAAAAAGAGACAAAATCCAGGCAGATCATTCTTTTTTTCATCTACAGAATAAATAAAGTGGGTGGACGAGCACAAGCTCACAGAGCCACTACTCTTCTCTGCTAGAGACACAGTGTAGTACTTGAGAATATGAAGGAATGGCAATGTGTCTGACAGTGCAAAGTGCTAGATGCCAAAACACAGATAAAGTTCTAGATGCCTGATGCTGGTGCTAGACCCTGGTTCCCACTTCTGGCTCTCAGCAGCAGTGCTAGCTTGGTTCAGCCACCCTCCGTTGACTTCCCATTTTCGTCTTGCTTTTCTGTGTAGACTGCAATCTCTCTGGAGGAATTGTTCACTACATGTCAGTGCCATACCTAATTTGGGTGACCCTGAACCTGTGTGAATGGAAGAATACAAAAATCTTCAGCTTGACACTCAGCAACATAGCTGGAAGGCTGTAGAGGGTTTAGTAGCACCATTTGTTCCTGGCAGAGCATGAGCTCTGTCCAACTTTGATCACTTAAGAAAAGAAACCTTTCCTAGATCCTTTTGTGCTATTTTCCCTACTGTGGTGCTCTTTTTTAGTACTGGAGAGTTCCCCAGCTGTGACAGAAACTCTCACCACTCTGTCCCTGCTGAGAGGAAACAATGCTTCCCTGCCAGAAGAGGTGTTCTTAATGCTATTATAAAGTAGAGGTATCTCCTGTGCAACAGAGCATATTGCATTTACTCTGATTATTTAGCAAATAAAAGCTTCCTAGTCTCATTGCAGCCCTCCTTTCCTTCATACCTGCCATAAGTCCTCTCCCATAATTTCATCCTCCAGCTTGCAGCCATCCATAGCCATGTTGGAACACCTTTCTCTTTGCAGCAGATGGCAATGCAGTACTGCCTGCTGCCAAGATGAGCTGGTTTGTTTTTCCATCATCTGCATCTTACTATGAAGAAAAAGAGATTAACAAAAAAGACACTTGGCAAATGATCTATGGCAGGTATCTCCTGTTATAGGGCTCTCAGCAATCTGAGCACACTGATTCAAACAACTAAGAAATAAGCAAATGACTAAGTGTGGAGATAGCATGCAGCAGGCACTTAACTGATGTGCTTGCCGTCATAAAGAGAAACTACAGAGCAGCTAAAATCTCACCTCCTGATTCCTGCCCAACTTTTATTTTCCTGTGTTCTTGACAGGAGAGGGGGAGAGCATGTGCCCTAAACACAGTTTTGGAATTGAACACTTTCTTTAAGATCTCTACCTAGATTTGTGACATTGTACCTTTCATATCTGTCCTCTTTCCCCACTCTCACTGCATCATGTCCCAGCATTAGCCTAGCTTTTTCTGGATGACTACACCTGATGTCCTATTTCTTCTTTTGGAGTTAAGCAGTACTTCCCCTGACCCATTGCATGTCTTCAAAATAACAGACCAAAGTTTCATGAATACGAGCACAGCCTTCTTTGCCCTGTAAAACTCTGAGTCTTAGAAATGTATACTCTAGGCTCCCTCAATAATAAATTGATGGGCAATTCTCAGTGTAAAGAGTAATTTCTGAACACGTTTATGTTTCGGATTGTTGGGAAACACTAAAAAAAAAAAAAAAACTTGAATTTCAATCTGTACTGGAATAAACTGCATTACTGAACTGCTCGAACTACTCTTACCCTTCTATGTCAGACCAGTTCAATGTTAAATTTCAGTACTCCACAGGATACATTGCCTCTTTAGCTGGGAAATCTCATGCATTTACCTTCCGCATGTTCATTCTGCACTTTCAAACATTCAATTATTTTGCAATACCATGTGGCTGAAACAAAGGGAGATCATGTGCAGCACAGACAATGTAGCCTGTCCAGCAAACATTGCACATACACAGAAGGCAACAGTGAAAGTATGTCTGGAAGCAATTGATTAAGAGCAGTGCTTTGCGTAGCTCTGTTGATGAAGAGAACCAGAGACTGAGTGTCTCTCTGATTCTCTCCCATCTCTGAAAGCAAGCAGGTGCCAGAGGCCCAGGTCCAAGAACTATCAGCAGGCAGTTGCTGTACAGGGCAAGAGGGCAAGATGTGCAAGATGTGCACCGTGTCAACAGAAATTCAGATGAGCCTTTGTGGATGATGCAAGAGAAGTAAGTTTGAGTGCAGATGGTGAAACTGAGCTGAAACCCAATCTCTGAGTTACAAAGAAGTGAGGATGTGGGAACATGCTAATAGAGCACAGGCTCTGCTTCTTGCCCTGCTTCACCTTTGACCTATCTCACTCCAAACAGAGAAGGAAAAGCTCCAGTGCTGCTCATTTTGGGATAATAAAGTCTTTGGAGAGTTGCAGTGGGATAAGGGGAGGATGTGTTTTCCCTAAATAATTTTAACCCAGCCCCTGATCTACACACTATTAATCAAGACCCCCAGCTCTACATCACAGAGCTGGATGAAGACCAGAAAGAGTTGGTGGCTAGAGAAGGAAATTGTAATATTCTCCATGAACTAAGTAAGTTCTCTGGTGAAAACAAAAAAAGACAACCCCATATCAAGCCTTTTAAAGCTATATAAGCTGTCTATTGGCTTGTCTTCTGAGATTGAAAAGTAGAGAAGGTCCTCAATACTATCAGACATGATTGTCTCCAGTGATCAGAACTTTTCATTCAGAGATGCCACTAATTCGGTTTTTGTGGGGTTATTTTTGAAGGTTTCAATTCTGTAGTTACTGAGACAGTCTAATGCCATGCTAATTAGGAACTGCGAGTTGACCAGGGCTTATATGGAATCATAGATCGATGTTAGTTTCATGCCTGTTTCAAGCAGGACACTAGTCAAGGGACATTTTCATGGGATCACAAAATGAAAGTCATACCAGGTCAACCTACTTAAAAGAGGATTACAAAATGCATCAAATAATGTTTATCCAGTTATAGCCAAAATAACACACTTTAATTACACAAAACAACTTGCAACACGCCTATGGGATGACACACAAATAGTGAAAATGGCAACTGCAGAAAATTCATACTGTTGCATTGGAAAAGTGTTTTCAGCTGGAAAAACCATTGCAAGTTACTAATGGCAAAGGTAACTTGTCATTCCACAGTATTACTTCTTTTCACATTCTTCATGCTGTTGCATTAAGGTGTAAGGCTAACTTCAGTACTCAGTGTAACTTCCCCTCTGGTGCATGAAAGAGAAAAAAATTAACTAAGACTCTAGCCAGCAGAAATGCATTCACTTATGGGCTCCAAAGAGATGGAAATAAGTGGGGTACTGCATATATCCAGGTATCATAGGTGTACTGTAATACTGAATGTCATGTGCCCTATGGTAGCAGTGCAGGAAATATATCTATATATTTGCAGTGGGCCTGCCACCACCTCAAGCCATAATGTAAACAAAACAACACAGGTCAAACATTGCTTTAGCCTTTTGCTCTTTGGGTAATATTACCAGCTCTCCCAGGCTTCACTATAAGGAGCTTAACTCTGCAGCATTACTGTGACTAATCTCATCAGAGACTACTGTGGCTGCCAGGCTCCCATATGACAGCCGAGGGGAGGATCCCAGGGAAGGGAGTAAAAAGGCAGATGGGAAAGCTCTGCGTAAAGAATATGAAATAAACATTCAAGAGCTCAGCTGAAATCCCAGATAATAAAACCAAGTCTGATCTCTAGGCCTCTTTGGACCCCATTTCATAGACTAAGGGAAAGTAATTGTGTGTCAGAAGAATTGTGTGTCAGTGTGGACATGAATATGTATGGAACATTTACTACTGGGCTTCTCATTAGTTTAAGATTCATTTTACACTTAAGAAGTGCTACTATAGTAATGGTGATTCCATCAAATAATGTGACTTTGTCATCTTGAAAATGGCTGCAGCCTGTACCTCATGGTAGCAGAAAGGTTTTTTATGAAGAGATTCACTAAACCAAGCTTTTATTTTACGTTTTATTCTTTAGGAAAAAGAAAAAAAACCAAGCAATCCTTTCCTGTCTGGAAGCAATGGGATCATAAGAGGGGAACTTCACCTCAGGTTTTAATGGAGACCCAAAAACCTGCCACATTCCAGATTTTCTTAGGGCTTTCAAAAAAGAGCCAGAAAGACACTTCTACCGTAGCAAGGGCCAAAGGGATAGGTCCAGCCCACTGGAATAGATAAGTAAAGACCCCAGCAAGGTTATGAAACTTCAAGAAGGAAAGGTGAATTCATGGGAATCTGCTGTAAATTTTCTCTGTCTACAAGCTTCCATAGTCATCTAAAATGTGCTGTCTCCAGTGAATTTCATCCATAAGATAGGAACTTACCTGTTAAGGCATCATTGTTTTGGTATAAAAGTTTATGTAAAAGACAGTCTTACTAAAAATATATTTTTCTGAAGGTATGTAGGCACTGAAAAATTAAGATCACTAAGACTGGAAAAAGTCATGACAAAATGTACTCATGATCCCAATATACAGGTAGGCCTGATCTTTTTTGGATCTGTTGAAAGACATGTTAGAAGAATGGGGGTAGCTGTCTTGCAATACATAACAATGAAGGACAGAGTAAACATCCATCCATATCTATCCATCCATTTATTGATCCTGTGTACTTCCTGACAAGAAGATCTGCTTCTCCCTTCCTTTCTTTCTCCTCTCACACATCAATCCAGGCAGTTACTGGACATCATAATTATAGTAAGCTCTTAAATCCCAATAAATACTACCAAGCTGGCTACTCAGGGGCTTCCATGCCAACAACTTTTTAACACAGTAATGATGATTAGACTATATTGCATCTGACTGCTTTTAAAGGTCTACCCTTTGATAAGACTTAGAGGGAGGGGGAGAAGAAGTACTGGCAAAAATGGGAAGAAGCTATTTCAGCTTGGAAAGGGATTTAGAGGCTGTGCTTCCAAATTCTCACAAAAGGCACCATTAGTTTTGCTGCTTTATGATCTTTCCATTCTGTAGCAATGGCAGCAGAGTAGGACCAGGATGAAAGAGAAGGGAAACACACCAGCTCAGTGACTTTTTGGCTCTCCAAATAGCTGAAAGGTGATGAAAGCATCCTGGTGCATTGTGAATCAAGGAAAAAAAGTCTAGGTAGAGTTGGTACAACAGCAAGCAAGAGCAGCTTGCTTTGAGTGGAGGAGGGCTAAAAGAGATCAGTAACATTGCAAGGGCTAAAAAATCTCTAGACAGCTGTGAGTGAATAGAGTGGAGGTAGAAGGAAGCTTCACCAGATCCTTCTCCTCAATCCAGTAAATGAGTCTTAAAGAATCTGGATATCATCACGTGCATCAGTACCAAGTGATCCACTATGTTTTGATATACAGCTCTGTACACAGCAAAAGGTGTCTAAGGCCAGCAGTCTGTAGCAAGAGTAGTGAAAGCATGCCAAAGCCATAGCAGCCTATGTGTTCTCCATGTCACAGGACTGGAGTGGTTCACCAACAACTTTCCTCTTTATTTTCCATTCAAGTTTGTCCAGATATCCACTAAGGAATGCCACACTTCTGTCCATAATCAGAGTTCATTGAATGCCCAGGTGGTTTTGTACCAAGATGCAGCTTCTTTGCCCTACAAAGGGCAAAGATGAAAAACACCAGCAGTGTAACGCGCTTATCTCTCCAATGCAAGTATTGCAGGAGCGGTTGCAAAGAGTGAATACCTGTGTTCACAGATACCCACAGACTGACATATGCATTCATCAGACACTCACCTAAGAACTTCAGCAAACGGTTTTGTAAATGCTGAAGTCAATCCCAGGAAAAAGAGGCTAAATTCACTAAATAAGGTCTGTGTTTCAAAAGTTTTCCCAGTCCATCTCCAGCGGTTAGCACTACCATAGGTCTTAATTGAAAGATAGGCTGTGGTTGTGCATGACACTGAGGAGGGTACAAAGAGACTTCATGTTGAGAGTTGTGTTGACTGTAGTAGTGTGTGCAGGACTTACCCTGTAAAAGCAATGTGTAGGTCAGGTCTTTATGAACTAATAGGGTAGGTGTATAAAATGGTACACTTAGAAATGGTATGGCAGTCAAAAATAAAGACCAGTTTAATTCAGTTCCTATCTTATGAGATGGATCAGGTGACTGCAAATGCATATGATTGGGGCAAAATTAAAGAGGACAAAGATGTGTCAGCTGAAGATGAAATCAGTTCAAATGGTCAGCCTGACTTTCTTCAGCAAATTGCATTTCAAAGGTTCAAGCACTGAGGAAGAAAAAAGGGAAATTTTGTTATTGAGGTTATTTTATATTCCTTATGACATTCATGGCTGATCTACAGAAAAAAATGGCTATGTCTCTACTACTTTGAAGTGCAATATACCTTTCAGCCCATGTTTATTTGTTTATATGCCTACTCCCACTGACACTGAATACATTTAGAAATAGCTGTCTTTATAAATTTCAGCATCTCCCACTGTGGAAAACAGAGCCACTTCTAGAGCAGAACATGGCAGCCATTTAGCAGTGCACGACACTCTTCTGCATCACTTTACTCTACAAAGGATTGCAGATTACCATATCTAATTGCCATTGCAAGATGAAAGCTTAGATACTTAGGCTATAATTAACCACATTGAATTTGAGAGGTAAGCTAAGGTTAATGGTCCTACAACACTTGAGAAAAGTGTAACTGATATCCTAGAGAGCATAAGTGATTAGGATATCAGTTTGTGTCACTAGGAAGATAGTGCTGTCAACACCACAGTGTCCACTAACAGTGTACACAGTGCTCCACTTCAGTACCAACCTAATGAAATGGATGTGATTAATACCACATTTTCCAGCACCTTACAGGCATGGACATAGACTGACTCCATTATCTTTTGTGTTTTTACAATGAGATTAACCAGCTGCTCAAATAGGGATTCATGCATCTCATAATAATCTCTTCCTTTTCTCCAGCTTTCAATGACAGGTAATGCTGCTATCCTCATTTCATTGGATATGGCATTAAGCAAAGAAACTATGTGAGCTGAGCCTAAGACAGAGCTACTTTAGCAGATGTTGCCTAAACCACGCGTGATTAGCATGAGACTGCATCCAAGATGGTAAAGCCTGAACCACAGAGGATATGGTAAACTGAGATCCCTTTGTTAAGGTAGACTTGTACTTACAGACTTGCCCTAACACCACTAAGAAGATAACTTGTCAGAGGAAGGAATTTAAAGACATATCAGATGAACCCCAAGGTGGGATTCGATCATGAAAGAATCCGTCTCTAGAAATATGAGAGAAAGAACAATAAAAAATTTTTGTATGATCTGATTCACCAGAGTTACCTCCTAGAACATGTCAGCATTTAAGGAAGAACTGTTCAACTGAAACACTTATCTTCCCAAAAAAAAGTAAAATAAACCCAAACCAAACAAAACGATGTTTAAGGAACTGTGGAAGTCTCTCCCATTTCTTCACTGGTTCATTACAACTCACTATCTGAGCTACCTGATCACAGAAATTGATTATTCTAAAGCGACCAATGATCTTTGGAATTGCATGCCCATTCTCAATGCAGACATGTGGCTAAATTTCCTTCTCAACAATTAGTCATATTTCTACTTGAACTTTTCACTCTAGAGCAGAAATAGTTCTTATCCGACTCCAAATGAATTGTTAGCACGGGGTCGATTAGATAGAAAACAGATGCTGGATTGGGAACGATGTAGTTCTACTTGTGTTTTTAATCAGAACTAGTGTTTTTTTCTCAAATTAAAAAGTACTGTTGACTGCAGGCAATCAGTGTAAACCTAGCCACGGCTGAATATGTGTCTAAACTGCTGCTGGTGTAATTTTGACGAGGCTACGGATTCTGCCCCCAGAATATTTTTTCCTGTTAGTGTCTGCCTGGTAATGTCCCAAATCCCATCAGTAATGAGTGGACAGATTAACTTCTAGAGGAGGATAAAAACTTGTGATCTTTTCTTATGCCATGAATCATGATCACACATTAACCAGACCCTAACACAGGGGTCTGCTTCTGGCTCAACCCTAGAAGAAACCCTGTTTGACTCCATTTCCACACTACCAATGAAACAGTTCCTGTGGGAAAAGCCCCAACACACAAATAAGTAGGCACTCGTACAGAAAGGTATAATTTTTGACACGCAAAAGCATTTTCTTCCTGTTTAGGGCTTTGCTCATTCATGCACACAAGACCACTATCTGCTAACTTAAAGGAGTCATTCATCAAATGCACAAAAGATATGATCCTGCTAAGAACAGTCCTCCCTCGACATATTTCATCTTGCTGCCCTTAGATTTTAAGAAGCTAGAAGTACATATCTCTTACCAGATGAATACTGGATTCTTGCAGCAGGAGCTCAGCAGTCATGCAGGTTGTACTACATGCTTTGCCTTGGTATCACACACAAACCTGAATACCCGTCTATGAGAAAGGTGGATATGAAAATGTGTTATTCTTCTGGGTTTTAATAATAGAAATTCAGCTTTGTGGACAAATGGACAGTTGGATCACAGCCACCGTCTCTACATATTGTTAGAGATTCATCTGAAGTCATCAGTGCTATGCAGAGTAGTACACAAAATGGAGAATGCATACAAATACTCTCATTCAGACCTCTGGCAGAGTGAGCTGCAGTTGGTTAAGATTTTAGTCCCCACATACCTGTCTTCTCCTTTCCTCTGCTGAGCTAGAGCACTAGTCATTAAAATGAGCCAAAATGCAGCATTTCTTGCAGGGCCCAGGTTTATAGGCATATGAAATGCAGCAGTGGAGACTCACACTCATGTTTTCTTAACGACAACAAGGAAAAAAAAAAAAAAAGATTTTCAAGGACATGGTATTGCTTGGGTTATCCAGCAGAAACTTGTTAACAGAAGAGGAAACAATGTACACTGAATATCAGCAGCACCCACAAATTCCAGAATACCAGGTATTCCTGAATATTTGTGGGTGTGCTGGGATAGGACATCTTAGAATATCATAGAGTAGATCTGTTTAATATGTTTTTCATTGTTTTCTCAGCACCACTTGAAATTTCACTGAGGCAGCATTTGATCTTTTTACAGTTCATTCCTACAAATGTCTTTAACAGCAGGCATTTAAGCAGCATAAGACTACATATGGACACCACTATTCTTCATTGAAATGAACAGAACTCCTTTTTTTTTCATCAGTGGTGCAGCCATACCAAATGGCTTGGCCCAACTTATCTGAACAGACCAGCACAAGGTATGCATTATCAATGTTGACAATATTACTGTTCATCTTTCCTTCATCAATCAGACGTCCATTAGAAAGTGTACAATTGAACTTGCCATTCCCTCTGGAACACCTGCAATTATGAACTTGCAGACCTATAGCTAGAGCTTGATTTTAATGAAAACAACAATAATGTATAAAGCCATTATGCAGAGGGAAGTTTATCCAGCATGAAGCACTTAAGTCTAACCTGGTATGATATGTGAGACATCTTCTGGCACTTTAATTGCTGACTGGAGCCAGCTTCAGTTTATAGAGGCTTATCGAGATCATAGCTCAGGGTAAGGTGGCTTCAGGACAGATAAAGTTGCTATCATGTCACTTAAAGATTTAAGATAGAAAAAATAACTTTCAGAAATGAAAGGGGAAGTCTGTCATACAACAAAGCAAGTAGCAGTTCGAGCTTGGCTTCTTTTTTAATGTATATCTAGTCAAATGCACTGAATCTGCTAGGGGCCAAAAATTAAAAATTGGACTATGCCTTTATGCACCCCCAAACTCCCACCCCCTTACATATAAACAAAACCAGTCTAAAACCTCAGCAGTGGAGCCTCACTAGCATATGCTTGCCTCGCTCAGTAGCTGGCCTTTAATTTAAAACAAACAAAACCTCGAGCAAGCTGCTACGATGCATACCATGCATTGCTATCACTGCAAGTTGATATAACAAGCCTGGAAGTCAAAGGCTTTTTCGGGTGGTCACCCTTTCTGGTATTTAGTCATGCCAAAATTCACTTAGCCTTTGATCAGACAAGATCAAGCTTATGAAGTGTTGGAAGCTCCTCCAGCATTCATTCAGTGGCAATTTACTGTAACTCCAGTAATGAGTTCCTCCCATGAGGCACTTGCACATCTGAAGTACTATTTCCTGAGGCTGTCATGTCATTAATATCCAGTGTTTATAGGCTAGTGGAGCTGTTGAATTTGCTGGGTGTACAGGCTTTGAGATTATAATGAATCTACTGCGGTGCATAGCACGTATGTCAGGCCTTCAACATGACCTGCAGTTACTCTCCAGAGTGAATTTGCATGGAGCTCAAGGAAAAGAAGGAGAACAGGAAGGAGAAAAGGAAGAAGGCAAAGGAGAGGGGAAGAGGACACTGTTGCACTGAACCTTTAGCATAAAAAGCAAGGGCATTAATTAGAATCTTCAGCATCATCCATTTTCTTTTTGCAGAGATGTAATTTTCATGATCAATAAGATCAATATGAACATCTGGCACATTTGATACAGGATCTGTTAAGTGGTGAGGCACTGGAACAGGTTGCCCAAAGAAGTGATAAATACTCCATCCCTAGCAGTGTTCAAGGCCAGGCTGGACAGAGCATTGGGCAGCATGGTCAAGGGTGAGGCTTCCCTGCCCGTGCAGGAGGCTTGGAACTAGACGATCTTAAGGTCCTATCCAACCCAAACAGTTCTGTGACTCTATGATTATGAAAAGGTGTAAAGCTCTGAACACTGGCCTTTTAGTAAAATTTTGAACCTTCTGTAAAGGGCTTAGAACAAACTTGTGCCTCATACAATTCATACTAAAGCAAATAGGGTCCTGCTGACCTGAATTGGAACAGGCTTTACCTTATAATATTGTGGTTGCAAATCACATCATCCAGCTAATATCATCCAAGCAGACTAAAGAAGTCCTGAGGAAACAAGAAAAGAATAAGAAGCCTGAGTTTGTTGTGACCCAGAATAGAAAACTATATTTGCAGGTGAAATATTCTTTTAAAATAACAGTTTGTAAACAAAAACAATACACACCCATACTGATGTCCAAAACATCTCTCTTCAGCTGGATAATGAATAATTACTTGCATTCCAGGTGAGCAGGAATTCCAACAACCCAAAGACCGTCTTCTCTGAAGTACAGCAGATCTGAAAATGTCTCAGGTCTGTGCATCCAGAAATGTTAATTATCAGATTCAGTACCAGTCAAAGTTTTTCAGTCAACTGAGTAACGAAAGAATATAAACATCATCTTTTCTGTGTGTAACTACAAAGTGATTTTAAGTCATCAGCAATCTGCCTGTGAAACTACTGGTTGTGACCATAGGAGAGAAGATAATTGAAGACAAGGTGGAAGATTAAACACACATCTACAATTTTCAGCCTCAAAAAAGTATGGGCATTTAAGTATGTGTGTTTGATGAAGGGATGGCAATAACAACCGCACCATAGGATTTGGATCACAGCAGGAATTTATCATCAGGAATCCCCTCAAGAAGTCTAAGAAGTCCCTGGGGAATATGTGACAGTGTAATGGTTATTTGATAGCTTTTTATGGTTTTTTTTTTCTTGTATTCTCCTGTTTATGAACGACTTTTTGAGTTTTTGAGGGTGATAAATTTTTAGTTAGAATTCTCTTGGAAACAGTTACTAATTTTTTTTTTTTTTTTTTTGGCCACAAAACCAAGAGGTTTATATCTATTTTTTGTCTCATGCAGTTTTGACTTTTATAGCCTAGAATACTTGTGCATTTCCAGATCACTCATCTGTTGATTTCTAATATTGCTATGAGGTGGCAAATTTGTAATATATCGTTTTGTGGTACCAACCAGGCAGTCTAAATGATCTAGTAGTCCCTGCCTGAGCAGTCTACAATCCAAACATAGAGTGAATGTTTTATGGGAAAATAAAGTGTGTATCAACCATGGATATCATATAATACATACCTGAATATTAGACATATCAGTCTGTATCAGCATACAACATCTGTATGTGGGAATTAATCTCAGTTTTCTTACACATGTGATCACATAAGAAAACAAACAAACAAAAAAAAGCCAAAAATAGGATCCTGCAGCTGTTTTAAAATAACTTTAGAAGTTAAATAAAAAAATATAGAAATAAATTGCCAGAGTGCTGTCATTCTGAACTGGAAAGACACAGAAGGTTTGTTAAACACAATTTTAAAACAAAATATGACATTCCTGAAATCTGCAGCTATCTTTTTAGCCCCTGAAGCTCTCTAAATCTCAGGAAAGTCTGTTTTTCATGGAGATTAGACAACCCACAACTTTTATTTGTACCCTTCCATATCTGACACAGGCACAGTGCCAGAAAAATGAAAATAATTAGCCTCCTTTCTAGTCATGCTCACTTAGAGGCTAAGCTCAACCACCCACCTACTCACAAGTCCTTCTCAGCATATGATTTTTCACCTCTTTTCTCATCCTTCTTGCATCCTGTTACTTTCAACATTTCATTAAACTCTGTCTATATGTCTGCTGCATTTCCTTTGCCCAAGAAAGCTCAGCACTGCAAGCCCTGATAAATGGATTTAACTTTCAACATGACTATCAAGTCTCACATGATTAAGGCATACAGCTAAGCTTTGGGAGATAAGGGGCTAATTAATTAGCTGTCAAACAAAAAGAGAGAACTTCTACTCAGGTTTTCCTGAAATCATATGATTATTTATGTAATTTGCCCGTTTGTTTTTAACCAGAAGGTTATGGAAATGGGAACAATAGTCCCCCTTTTTCTCCTTCTTCCTGTGAAATGGTTTTTCAGGACAGCTTTTAATCCACTCTTTTGCTGCATATGGGAAAAAAACAACCAAACCACTTTCCACTTTCAGATAGAATTTCAAAGACTCTACTTACACTTTAATCAAGAGGTGATGGAATTAAATGACAATTAATATATGTGATTCTCTAGCATGAAACCTTTGTATTGAGCAGAATACTATTAGCAAATTGTTCTGTATAGAACTATTCTGAAATTGGAGGGATTTAGTTAATCAGTGTAGACATGGTTAATAGCTACTGACTCAGGATTCTGATAACCAGAATGCTTTAGAACATGCCTGATTTTAAGTAGCTGGCAATTCAGTTTATTTTTGCAGTATCTGCTCAAGTAGTTAAGGTTAAAAACTTGCATAATAAGCATTTGACTGAATCAGGACCTGAGATCTAAATCTGGGTCTCAGAAGAAATTTTTCCTCTTTTTACCTGAGGCACTTAGACAGGCTTTTTGCAAAATTTGTGTGTTGGAATAAATGTTGTTTATGCTTTTCAATCTGTAAAATGCTCCAGGTTAGCCAACAGTTATCAAAAAGTAAGTAGAAAAAAAATGCTATTCTTTCCTCAGAATACATTTTTCCCTGCTTTACTTTATGTCCATCCTCATGATACTGATGATCTATAATGTAAAAATATCCTTTTGCCGCAAAATTCAGAGTGGAAATGGTCCAGTCCTCATTCACTACTTCTGTTCTGGAGCAGTGAATACTTAGTGACATACTTGTTATTATTTTTGATCAGTCTGGCATCTAAAACCACAACTTCTGCAGCATCTGTTGGAAGAATAAAACCCATAGCAGAAGGAAAAAAGCTAAGTCAATCATTCTAGCACTGTACTGGCCTTCTGTGGAATCACTTCACTCTCATCAACTGCTTTCCTATCCAACATTATGTACAAGAGCAATTGTGCCCATCCTCAACACTCATTTGATGAATTTAAAATCATTCAAACAACAGTCACAAGAAAGAATGTAGAGAAAACCAAGCCAGCAGGCAGTACCCCTTATGAGCTGGTTTTCCCCTGTAGGGGAATCTATGGTCTGCCAGTCTCTGAGAAATATCCAAATGCTGTCCCAAGATGGGAAAGGAGAAATGGAACACAATCACATGTGCCTCATTTCTCTGGGAGATGGAACATCAATTAAGGCTCTAAGTGATAATTTGGAACAAGCCTCTGCAGTAGGATACAGGACAGAGATAAGTTAGTCATGAGCACAGATGAAGAGTAATTCTGCATTAGTCACACCACATATAATAAGAGCTGGGAAATGATGACACGTGAGCCTCATGTTAAACCCACTTATTCTTAATTCTCTGCACTGAATATAAATTGTTCTAAAGAACAACTCATTCCTACAGAACAGTTCTTCACATAATGCCACTAACATCTTTGTCACCTTGATTTAGGCCATTTAAATGTCAGTAAAGGCAAGTTAACACTGCCTAAGGGCAGCTTTGTCCTATGCACCAAAAATCTTGTTCTATCATCCTATTTTTTTTGCAGTGTCTCATGATAAGATTTTTCTCATGCAGGGATATGTTTACTGGGAGGTGGAACAGGGGCTAGGAATGGCGATTCCTCTTTTTCTCCCCAGTATTCCTGCTCAATGCAGTATGTGCTGTGATGTAAAGAATTGAGATGTAATGTGCCTGGATGCATCTCAGCCTCTGCCACCACCCTGCCCTCGCTGTATTCAGCCTGTCTTGTACAAATGCTTCCTTCCTATTACTTCCACCCCTGAATCCCTTGATTCTCCAGAGATGTGTTTTTCTGTCCCAGAATGATAAGTGATCAGCCATGGATGATGATGAGGAAGCACAAGTCTTCCAGGAGCATGCAAGGTGCCCCTCTGCAACAGCTTTGAATGCCAAAATATCTACAATTTCTACAGTCAGACAGGATTATTTGAAGTTGAAAACACAGAAAATACTATAAATCCACTACGCTCTGGCAAGCGCTGTAGCAGAGAAAGCGGGTTTTGAAGGGTGGAATATTCCTTGGGGAAGGGGGAGTTGATGTGTTGATTTCTGAGAATGCAAGCTCAACAAAAAAGCTGTAATGAATTTTTCTTTTGGCAAAAGTGGGTGTAGATCCTGACAGTATTAAAGCCACAGAGGTAAAGGTTTAAAATGTTAGCAGATTATTAGCAGCATAAAGAATATGCCGAAAGCTTCACTGTTGAATTAATTAAGTGCTGCCCTCTCAACTGCTTGCAGCCCATTTGAAAAGAGGCTCTGAGCCACCTGCCACATGGCCTTCTGACCTGCAGCCATAAGGTTGCGTGGCCCAAACACCACTTGGTCAGATGCCTTTTACCTGGCAAGGTTAGGAGTTTGTCCCACCTGCCCGGCAATTTCAGAGCAGGCACTCAAAGACACCTTTGAAGTTCAAAGCGCTGATGAAAGTTAAAAAACATCTTATGAAACAACTGCTGTCAGGTCCTGGGAGAGCTCTATCCACTTCTGCACCTTTCTGTAGAGGTAATATGTAGCCTGAGACTCAAAGGAAATGTGCTTTGCTCACTCTCCTGGAGAGTGACTTTTTGAGGCACTGTTGCAGCATTTTTAAATAATGACTTTGTGTATTTGTCCTTGAAGAACAACAACTTTGTGGCTGAAGGGAAAAGAAAAATGTTCTCTGAAGATGTTGTTTCTAGAGATTACTTTTAAAAAGACTGGAGTCTGCTCCCACTACAGTCAGCAAGAAAGTTATCACTCACATCAGTGGGAACAAGACTCTGTATGGCAGTTTAACATTCAGCTTGGATTAGGAAGCCTTTTGTTCTGGTCTCTGTTTTGCATATCTTGTTTACTCAAGGCAGATAATGCCAATAAAAGGACTAACCACTGCTGACAAACAGCTGTAATAGATAACCCAGGAAGTATGGGATCTGTTGTGTTACAGCAGAAAAGGGGATATTTGTAGCTTAGGATGTTGTTTTCCTATAAGGGAGGTGAATTCTCCACCAGATGAATCAAAGCTGGGGTCCAATTTATTTGCACTGAATCATCCCCATCCTTCTGTCCCTATCCCAGAGGACCCTCTCTCTGAGAACAGAGAAGCCTGAAGTTAAGTTACTCCTAGCACAGGCGCCTGGATGGTCAATACACCAAATACTTTATCAGTAGGTTTCAAGACATTTCTCAACAGCAGAGGACTGATAAAACTTTTGCACCTTGGCTTTTGTTCAGTCTCATGGAGTAAAAGTACTATGACTGAGCCAGTAACATCCGCCCCACACCCTGCAAAAGCTGATCCCTCCTGCCCCACATGCTTCCAGCATTGCTATCTGTCCTTTGCAAATCCTGAATTTCTCTTCAGGCTCTTCATTTAGCCATACAAATGTTCAGCTCTGTGCAGTCCATCTTTCCCCTGCACCCTCTGCTGTAGCCTTCTCTCTCAAGCCTTCACAGCCTCAGCCTTTCCTTTCCATTTCCCAGGGTCTTTATTTATGCAAATTAACCTTCCTTCTTACCTCACCCTGCCCAATGCCTTCTGGATTTCCCTTTATGTATTCATCAGATTGGCTTGCAACCTCAGTCTCCCTTCCTCTTTCTCAGGGTTAAATTCAGCATACCCTTTATCTGCTTGTGTGATGACCTTTTTGCTTACCTCTGTCAATATCCTGATCTGGTACTCAACAAGTCCCCATCAGGCTGCCGCAGCTGGGCATATCAAACATCAGGTTGTGCAAAGCATCCCCATGAAGGTGGAAAACCAAGGAAATGCTGTCTGAACGGAGGCTCTGATCTAACAGCATGTTTGGCCAGGGTCTGGGCTCACTAAGAGCTAAAATCTACCAACAGGGTGGTCAGGTTGGCCTGGTTTTCTGCAATGGTCTTTTCTAGAATTGTGACTCAAAACTGGAGTGTAAGCCGTCCCTACACTTAGAAAAGCACTTTCCAGCTTTACAGTCAACCCTTGAAAACGGTACATCTACATTTTTTGCAAGTGTGCAGTTGCCTGCTTGGTGCCAAAACGCTTACCTCCATTTGCGGTGTTATTTGGGATCAATGAAGTTTTATGATCAGGTCAGTTATTTCATTTCTGAGCCTTCTGAGAATAAGCGGGCAATAATGTACTTCCATGACACTGGGTCATCCTCTAACTC
Organism: Psilopsiagon aymara; assembly: GCA_024733675.1. Lineage (NCBI taxonomy): Eukaryota > Metazoa > Chordata > Aves > Psittaciformes > Psittacidae > Psilopsiagon > Psilopsiagon aymara. Next base: position 4,800 of record JANRGW010017158.1, on the reverse strand, counting down.
TTACCTTATCTGCCACCACCTCCTAATTCACCACATCCTAATTCATGCTTAAGCCCTGACAATTGTCATTCTGTCCAGCATAGCATCCTCAGCTCTGCACAGGGAGCACGGGAGCTCAAACACAGCTGCCTGTGCAGGCACCATGGTGAGGGAAGGGGATACCAAGGAGTCCAGATGTAGCTTCTTTTGAGGCATGGCCAAAAGTTGTATTGAGATGTGCCCTATGCTGCTGCATAATATGGGTTTTGTGTCCGGTGCTTTTCCCAGAGAAAAGCTGTAAAAAAGGTTAGTTCCATTTGCTGTTATTGTCTGTCATTCCACATGAAATTTCTTTCATTATAAATGTCCTCTGCATTACTAGTGTATCTTTCACTTTTGTGTCCTCTCACTGATAGCATGTTTTGCTTTCCTCACTTTTGTCTCTTCCTTCTAGCCAATTTTTAAAGCTGGTGGCCATGTCAGAACCTGAGTATCTTGGTTTAGACCTGACAAAGATACAGTCAGGAAGAAGCCATAAATGAAACATTGGTTGTCTCTAGGCAGAGCTAAACAACTTTGTATCATCTTTCATCTCTTGTTCTAAGTAGCTTTAATCCCCTGCTGCAATTCACCACCTTTATTGCAGCCCAAAACCTTTGTCCTCACTTGAAAGGGTCAGGGAGGCAGCATCCTGCTTTGCAATTGAGGTCATTACAGGCAAAGCTGGACGTGTAACCCAGCCACTGATATCACTGAGCTGACTCTCATCTGGTTTGTCTCTCAGGATATGCAAAGTCTGTATTCAGACATTCTGTCTGCAACCACAGGTCTAAGCCTTAAGCTGTGCTCTCCTTCCAGGTACAGGTATGAAATCCCAGAGACAAAAACTGGGATGTCCTCCCTATGCCTTTTCAGTAAAGGACCTGTTCCCTGGAGAAGGCTTAAGCAGTAGATGGTTAGCTTATGTGTGTTGCTTGCAATTCATATAGCTGGAGCGCTGGGCTGCAGCAAGCCTGTGTTTTATTGTTTGTTTGGGAGTTTTCAGCAAAGGGCTTGCTGTTAGAAAATGTGGCTACGACAAAAAGAAACCTTTTATGGGAATGTTTTCATTCAATGAAAGCTGTGGGGAGACCAAGCTCTTGGATCCAGGAGGAAAAGACTGGTAAAAAGAGGTGTGAAAGAGTGTATTTTCCTCGGCTGACCATGTACATTGCAAGTGGATTTATTTCTCAACACCTGAATTAGGCAGGGAATTCCAGCTGTCTCCCACCTCTCTCATGCATGAACAAAGCTGCTTTCCCCATCCAATGGGTGCCTTCTACCTCAGGGCAGGTCTTTCACGTTTATCCCTGCTAGAGCGTTATCTAACCTGCATAAATACTTAAACACTTGCTGAGAGAGAAGAGTGTTTTCAAGAGATTGATTTGACAGTGCTGTTGCTCTGGTGTTCACACAGGATGTGGGAAACTGAGGTTCAGGTCCCTGCCTCAATGAAAATTTAATTATTTATGGAAAGTGGAGCAGCTGCAGCAGGAAAGAGTGAGAGACAGTAATGGCTCTGGGATTGGGGCGCTTACATAGGATGCTGGAGAAGACAGGGCAACACCTCATCCCCAGGTCTCCCGCATCCCTGGGTGACTGTCCAGGCGCTGCTGGCTAACTTACTCTGTACTTCAGGGGAAATCTTTTTTTCTCACTTGTTCTGTTCTACTGCAAATGGTTTGAAACCTCTGTGTAGCACAAATTACTCCAATTCTGGCATTTCTCAACATTTCGCACCTCTGATTTTCAGTGTTAATATTCTTTTAAGCCTTACATGGTGGAAGTATTAAAAACACAAAATAAAAGGTCTCTGTCTTCCCTGTGATCTGTCAAGGAAGCAACCTGAATAGTTTGCTGTATTTTCAGCCTGAGTACCAGGCCTTGATTATCTGGACTCCTGAGCACTTTTGGGGCAGAGAAAAAACAATAATAAAAAAAATTAATGGGTTTTATGTTTGGTTTGGACTGTCGTAAGGCTTGAGGTCTGGCTTGCAGGAGCAATTTCCTCAGACTAATACTCCCAAGGTATGTCTTATAATGCCTTTAAGGATTATGAAAGGAGGTTGCAAAAATAAAATACTTGTGAGGAAATAGGAATGTTTGTTCTCAGACCTCACCACAGAGATGCAGGCTTACCACCCATAGGCACTACTCATAGAGTCCAGGAACCCAGGCTCAGGATTCAACAAGATGTCTACATGCAGGAGCAAGGAGTGGAGCATTGTGTGGCCTGTGAGATGAACACTTGCATTTCATGGGATATCTGGGCATCCATCCTATTCCTTTCACTCATGAAGTGAAATCCAAAAGCTTCATCCTTGCTTATCTTTACCCAGTCATCTTTTTGCCTGGTCACTGGAGTTCTCAGTGTAGAATTTAAGCCTCTTAGATCTAACTTTGCTGCTCACATACTCAGTCCAGTCAAATGTAGGTGTTGGTCTGCCTGACTTCAGTAAACATTTTTTTCCTTCAGAGCTTCCACCAGCTATAGGCCTTCAAACCATAAAATTATGCTTACAGCAAATAGACTGTACAAGTTCCCCTGGCTTTCCACACTAACCTGGAGCTCACATTCAATTCTGCTACCATCTTTCTCCCTGAACAATCCTTGTACCCCCGTTGATCTTATCTGTATTGTCACCACAACAATATACATGTGCACTGCTATCTCATCTTCCTAGTTGCTGAAACCCTCTTTACACCTTGTAAGGAGTGTAAAACTGAACATGCTGTGTATCCATCAGGGATGTTTGTGAGACAGGACTATTACACTTTGAGGCACGGAAATTGCATGAGTCAGGTATAGAGACCCATTACCCACCCACTTCCCATCTGATCAGTGCCTGCAGCAGAGGGAAGCTCTCACTTAAAGTATCCTCCCAGTGCTAAAAAAGGGCTAAGATCAGGTAAACTACTTGCTGGTAGAGTAGGTAGTAATCACTCAGCTTTACTCATGCCCAGCCCGCCCAGACATCACAAAAGAGTGTGGACACCATGATTGTTTTGGTTCTCCTCCTCCAGTAAGCTAGGGCAACTGCTTAATAAAACACACAGTTTTAAAATGGTAGAGGTTGAATAGGAGATGCTGAACAAAACCCTTTCCAGTTTCAGACCTCATCCTTTTGGGTAGGTGAGGTACAGAATATTTGGATTGTTTTTTCCTCCGATAATTTGTTTACATCTGCACTGCACTAAACCAGCCAGCAGTGTTCTTGGGCACAGAAACCAACTGATATCATAGAATCACAGAATACCAGGTTGGAAAGGACCTCAAAATCGTCTGGTACAATCTTTCTTGGCAAAAGCAGAGTCTAGACAAGACAGCCCAGCACTCTGTCCAGCTGAATTTTAAAAGTGTGCAATGTTGGAGTATCCACCGCTTCCCTGAGGAGATTATTCCAATGGCTGAATGACATGCACGTCGACACAAGATGGCTGCATGTAGACCAGAGTGCTAGTTAGGACAGGTCAAGTTCATGTCTGGTGCTTGCAGAGCTTTGCTAATGCAGGCAATTACATTCAGATGCTCAGGAATTATTTCAGACACATGCGGATTTGTCATAATAGACACAGTCTTTTTGTCAAATCCAGGAGGGTGATAGACCTCTTTTGTTATCTTGATTCAATTTGGAAAAGCTCTAGCTTGTGTGGAAGGGTAAGATATGTCCTGTTTTGCTGGTTTGTGAAAGGCCATTTAGAAATAAAGATGTAGCAGAGGATGTAAAATTTGAAACACAATCCATCACCCTCACCTTTGCAGGAAATGAAGCTCTGCTTCAGACCTCATCAACCACAAAAACTCATGACCTGATTTACTACCGAGGTATCCTAATATTATGCTAATGTAACTCCATTGATTTCTGTAGATTTACAATAGTATTACACAGGAGTAACACATAACATAAACACAGCACTCAGTTGGAGAGAGGGTCTGTGTCACAGAAAGCTTCCCTGATATCCAGTTTTTTCAGCTGGACTAATAAAAGCTACTACCCTGCCATGCTGTTCTTGAACCCAGTAGTCCAAGCACGGTGTTACTTAGAAAAATGGCAAATGATCTTCTCTTAATGGCCCCTAAATTGAAAGGTATTTGTGAATTAATGCTGGTAGGTAATTCAAGAACAAAAAACAAAAATTAAAATCAATTCAGCAAATCCACCTAAGCAGCATAAATGAAGGAATATTTGTAAATGATCTGTCCCATGCTCAGCATATCTGTCATCAATAAAGATACTCTGCATGGCAATGTTTGCTTCTATTTTTCCAGTTGATCTGTAACTGCCCAGAAGAGTGAAAGTTAGCTGAAATACGTGTATTGCCACTTATTTTTCTATTTGATTTTTGTTTGCTTGTTTATGTACTGAACACTAAGTTTCTCCTTTGGGCTTCTTGTTCTCTGACTTCTGTAACATGCTGCAGAACAGAAAACATTAACCCCTTGACTGCTGTACTATCATAAACCTGCTTAAAACATGTTAAAGTGAAAGAAAGGCTATCATGCAGAAGACAGACTTCATGTAGAAGATAGAATCATAGAATGGTCAGGGTTGGAAAGGACCTTAAGATTATGTAGTTCCAAACCCCCTGCCATGGGCAAGGGACACCTCACACTAAACCATGTCACCCAAGGCTCTGTCCAACCTTGCCTTGAACACCGCCAGCGATGGAGCATTCACAACTTCCCTGGGCAGCTAATTCCAGAGCCTCACCACCCTCACAGTAAAGAATTTCTTCCTTATATCCAATCTAAACTTCCCCTGTTTAAGTTTGAACCCATTA
>JANRGW010017157.1:0-25213 GCA_024733675.1 Psilopsiagon aymara | reverse complement strand
TGGAGTATTGTGTGCAGTTCTGGTGTCCTCAACATAAAAAGAACATGGAACTGTTGGAACAAGTCCAGAGGAGGGCCGTGAGGATGATCAGGGAACTGGAGCACCTCCCATATGAAGATTGACTGAGAAGGTTGGTGCTTTTGAGCCTGGAGAAGAGAAGGCTACATGAAGACCTCATAGCAGCCTTCCAATATCTGAAGGGGGCCTAAGGGGATGCTGGCGATGGATTCTTCTTTAGGGACGGTAGTGATAGGACAAGGGGTAATGGGTTCAAACTGAAATAGGGGAAGTTTAGTTTGGATATGAGGAAGAAGTTCTTTACTGTGAGGGTAGTGAGGCACTGGAATGGGGTGCACAGAGAAGTTGTGAATGCTCCATCACTGGTGATGTTTAAGGGCAGGTTGGACATAGCCTTGGGTGTCATGGTTTAGTGTGAATTGTCCCTGCCCCTGGCAGGGGGTTTGGAGCAATATGATCTTAATGTCCTTTCCAACCCTAACTATTCTATGATTCTATCATTCTATGATTCTATGATTTCTGTACACTGGCTAGACAGCAAAGAAGAAGGAACCTTAGTCCTTCCTTCAAAAGAAAGTAATTCCTTTCTCATGATAAAATTCCATTTACTCCTAATTGTATGGTTTTAAATAGATACAGAAACAACAGTAAACATCTATCAAAACCAGTTTAATTAAAATGTTAAATACCCCTCTATAGAGAAAACTTCTTTCCCAGCAATCAAACCTCACTAGAGAGTTAATTGTTTAAAGTAATGTATTTGCTTCTCTTTGTCTGTATATAAGGGATGTGAATATTAATGGGAATGTAATTATGGTATTAAACTTCTTTTTATTTGCACTGGGTTTCACGACGCAATGTTTTAATATATATTTTTCTTGATATTTTTCCTCCTTTGTAACCTCAAGTGTACAGGGCACATTTTAAATGATTGTGATTATTATCATAGTGAAATAGGAGTTTTAAGTATCGATATAAAAAAAGTTTTCCTGTTCCTTAATTTTATCTAAAAGCATTGAATTCTTCTTTTTGAGTAGTTGTGGGTGTTGCTCCATAAATACTTGTTTGTTATCAAACTGGATAAATAAGAGATCATGTGGCTTTTTCCTTTTCTATTGTAGGAGTAAAGCTTATTCCACCCTTTGCTCACAAGAAGCTGACAGAGTGTGTGCTGTCTTGTGGTCTCAGTTCACACCACCAAAAACATTTGTCTTCACCCATGAAACCAACTGACACAGCACATGCTTTAACATGTCAGAGCCACAGAAACATTGGTTCCTGCTGAAAGTGACCTGCTGGTCAACAGTGAAGATATCCTTGCAGCACAGTGAAAGGGTTAGTGTGTAGCTTTCACTGCTGCTGCACTCCTCCTGTGGTCAGGTAAAAGGGTCAGTGGTCTTCCACCACATATCAGCATGGCTGTGCAGGGAATATGGTCACATCACCAACACATTCAGACTTGGATTGGCAATATGGTGCTGAACTTTGTTCTTCTGAAGAAAACGGAGATCACTGATCAGCAAACCAGTGGTATATAGCCTCTCTGTGGGAGCTGCTGTTGATTGCCTCATGGCATGAGTAGAGGTTTATTTTTTGTATGAAGAAGTACTTTATGCTGGTTGCTGTTGAGTTCTAGGCTCATCTGGCCTAAGGAGCTGGGCTGTCTCTGGTAAAATTTTAAATTATTTTGTTTCCAGCAGAGGCATTGCTTTCCATTCCTGCAGCAGGAATCCAATGGAGGCTTTCAAGTGGTTGTTGTGCCAGGCCACTGGAGATGATAGTTTGGTAGCGAGCTGCAAATCCACAGTATTGACCACATCCACAAGAAGATGTCTATGTCTATGGATGGTCTTCGGCAGAAAGAGTCTTGCATTCGTACTTCACAGAGTGTTTTGTATTTTATTGGACTTCTGGTAGCTGGGTGAAGAGCACAGAACACCATCACCAAAATCATTATCTGACAGGTACAATAATGTAAACTTGTGTATTAAAAAGATAGTATTTTCAACTATCAACTGATATTTTGCTGAGCTGTCTAATGGCATCTCAATTCAGAGAAAAACAGAAATGAACCTTCAAAAGGAATTATTAGGCTTCAGTGGTAATATAAGAGCACTGGTAACACTCCAAAATATGTCTGAATACTTTGGAGGACAGATACCTTGTGACTCTGATGGAAATTTTAGTTGGAATCTCTTCTAACAAAGTCTTGATCTCTTTCTCCTTCATTTCCTGTTCTTTTCTCTCCCTAAACCTTCCACTCTTTTCTCTAGATTTGCAGCAATATATTATTCTGTAAAGGTCCTGTCCCTACTTATACATTCTTCTTTTCATGCTTGGCATACTCCTTAGAGTGTGCTATTCTTGCGAAGACAGAAGAGTTGAGCAAGAACACTATGTTCTTCAGCACAAGTATGAAAGGGACTTTGCTTCTCTGCTCTGTGAAGGTAAAGGAAATTTTCCCTTTTCTTATTGTAAGGTGATTTGGGTAAGGAGGGTCAAATTAATTCAAACAAAATGCAGGAAGATGTCACTGCTCCGTGCAGCATTTCTCTTTTCTACCCATCCCAGTCTAGGCTTGATCTTCTCATCCTATTCAGTCTGAAATGATTTCTCTGTAATCATTTAGCACTTTCCAGGAATTTTAGTAGTTATTTTCCTCAGCCATCTTGCATTATTTCTGCACGCCTTCTGTTCCCATTTCAGAAGGAGCTCTCTCTCATCTGTTTAAAATCCTTACTTCTGAAAACTCAATTACTTTTTTTTTTTTTTTCTCTCTTAGGAATCCCAGGGCAGCCTATCCATCTCCCTGCAGATGAATTGAACTCCAAGTGAAGAAAGAGCATGTTGGATGTATTTAGCTGCAGGAGGAGCCTAGGATCCACTTGCATGTCACATGGGCAGGTTTGCATGCCTGGCAGGGGGCAATTCTGAATCAGTAAGACCAAGTGGTGAGTCTAAGGCTACAGCCTTTGGCACAATAAGCCTGAGATTTCTTGGAAGACATGTATTCTAAGCACAAATCCTTGTAAGTTGTGGGAAATCCTGTCAAAGTGTCTAAAATTGGTTTTACATAGAATGAGAGCAGCAGTTTTAATGACTAGAAGAAAGGGATTGGCAAGTAAGGGTATAATACATTAGTACATCACATGGAACAAGCCATGGATTTAGTCAAAAAGCAAGCAGGGGGAAAACATGGGAAGCATATTCACTCTCAGTCTAAACTTCATTTCTGTCAAGAGCAAAAACAGTTCCTTTGATGCAAGACAGCTTTGTAGCTGGTCCAAGTCCCCTCAGATGTAAGCTTATCAGAACAAAGGAAAGATGGAAAATAGAAGATAGACTAGTGTGAAGAGACTGAAATGAAAGAGGGTGTTCAATGCAAACAACTCCATCTGCTCTGCCAAAGGCTCATCTCTACCCTGTTGTGGGGGAGAAGCCTTAGCGGCAAACATAAAGTTTCTACTGTTCCATAATTCAGATCTTCTCTCATGTTATCTTCAAGGCTTCAATGGAAGTGAAATTGGTGCTGTGACAGAGATGCTGGACAATGGGGAGCCCCTGTAGTTTGCTTCATTTTCATTGCTTAGGCTCTTCAATAGAGTGTGCCTTCAATTAGAGGTGCCCAAAATAACCTTGGTCACTAGAGCTCAGACTTTCCTTTTTTGGTTAACTTTGCCCCAAAGAAGAATTCAAGAGTAGAGAGAGTACAGCTAGAAGGATGGAGACAGTCATGCAACTCTGAACTGAATCAAAATGTCGGGTGGTATTAAGAACAGCAGTCCATTAGACCTGTCAGTCAGTTACATACCCAAATTTTTAGGAGATAGAGGAAGTCTCTGTCAGGTCAGGAGAAGCCTTGCATTTCAAAATGAACTCTTCAGGAAAAATGATCACTTTAAGATCCCCATTGGTTGCAATAAATTCTCCTTTCTCTCTCTCCTAGAAACAATTATATTAATGCAACTCCTTGTGGAATTGAGCATTCAAACTTCCTCACAGAATTAGCTCTAATTTAAGCTACTTTATTAGTTCAATGGGATTTTTTATTAAAAACATTTATTAACCAAGTGTACACACAGCCTTCACATAGCTAAAAAAAATTTTACTGTATATTTTTTAAAAACTTGGTTTTGCAGAACGTGTTCTATTTATTTTTATTTTTTCACTATAGTTCAGCATGGTAAAACCACATTTTTTTCTCTCATGGTGTCTCCTTTGAACTACCTGAGTCACTCTGAAGCTTTCCAGTTGGTCCTTGAAGCTATATCAAGTCACAGCTGCTTCTTAGATCTTATGGGTCCGCTATCTTTAGGGAGAAAATGGGCTCTTCCAAGACACAGGGCTCATTGGCCATGTCTGCTCCCTCTTCGTTTTATAAGGAGCTTGGGGAATGTATTTCAGGTGATGTCCTCGAGGGCCAATTACAAACCCCATCAAGATTTTCTTTCCTCCTGCCTCCAACTTCAAAGGACAAACAGCATGTTGCTCAAAAGCCTTTCCAGAAGCTGCCTCTGGGAGCAGAAGGGGTGGCACACAGGAAGTTCTCCTTCTGCTCTTATAGACTTTGTTCCCTTCCTTTTGATGCTACAACCAAAACCATACAATTCTGCATGTGCAAAAGTTCTTTCACACATGCAGAATTGCACAAATGAAGCAATGACTACAAAATTTATGGGCCCTGCAGTAGAAATTAGTATTCCAAACATGAAATCAATTTGCCCTGGGCATACAGACACCTTGTAACTTGGTTCACTTTTATTTTATTGTCAGATATGATTCATTTTCTATATGATTTTATGGTTTGATAGGATTCTTCAGAAATTTTCCCCAAACTACCTTTATTAAACAAAAGAGTGGGGGCAATATCCTTTCTCTGCTTTTAATTGTGCTTGTTTTTCTCCTGCAAATGAGCCTTAACTCTAATCTATCAACACACAATGCAGAACTCTAATGTAGCATTAGATTATTTTTTCTCAAGTTTCATTTTCATTTTCACTGCCAAAGGAGATATTTCTCTAAAGATGTTCAAATAAAGACTTTAAAAAAAAAAAAAAAAAAAGAGAAAGAAGAAAGCCTAGCAAAGGCTGCTTAACTATAATGTGAATATATCTCTCTTTTTATGTCAGATTTTCAAAACTTGCATTGAAATTGGTTTTATTCAATTCTGTGCCTTATCTCAATCTAAATATATGGCAGTCCTTGAAGAGAAAGTATTTGCGTGGAGACTTCTTGTACTTTGGAGCAGCTGGATAAGGAAGAAGATAGCAGCAGCTAGACACCAGTGAATGCTCAGCCAGGAATTAACTGAGTCAACTTCCCTCCATATTGAGACAGACAGAAAGAAGACATCACTCTTTGCTACTGGGAGGATGAGAAGTGCTATGGAAGACATTTTCCAGCCTCTTATTCAGGCCAGGTATCTCAGCGCCATGTCTTTGTCATTACCCCCTCTTCAGCTATCATCTTCTGCAAAGACAGAGATAATCCCTCCAATATTCATATTTCCTGATTTACTTTCATAAACTGTTTTGATTTTGGGGATGGGTTTTTTGTTTAGATTCTTTAACAATAAAAAGCCACCTATTCATAATATATTTCTAATTTACCTTGCAATCTCTTGCCAGAAAACGGAGAAAACATTCTTACACACACAAGGAGCTGTTCCCAACAAATAACTAAATAAATGAAAAATTATTGTCTACCAGTTCTGAAAGTCAGGGTACCTTAAGGGCATTTACAGTTCTTTATTGCTGCTTTGCATGAGCCAGGCAGCCTGAAGAGCAGCCCTAGCAGGGGCTCAGTGTTCAGCCTTCATTCATAAATCCAAGGATCAAGGGGCAGGAGCAGGCAGGTACCTGTACAGTGGTAGGGACAGATACCCTCATGGCTAGCTATGAAGAAACTGCTGCAGAACTGTACTCCCCCAGGGGTTTGCTGTGTGGAGGGGCATACTGGGCATCCCTGTTTCACAAGGAAAGATGAGCCTCTGGTTAAAATAAAATGAGCTTTCTGCTCCATGATGCAAGACATCTGTCACTTTGAGAAAGTCATGTCAGCCTGCAACCATAATTACTTACAGATGTCTCAGTTGCATCAGGAGACAAATTGCAGACAGAAGTGGAAATGGCAGTGAAGGAGGCCACAAGCTGTAAACCTCTGGGTTTTGTAGTAGGATTCCTTGATGACACTGTAGGGAATGGATGGTTGGGCCATCTCTGTTCCTATTGCAGCTGCCCAGCTCACTTCAGAGTCAGTGTCAGGTAAATGTCAAAATCCTTTGAAGGATCTGCGGTAGGTCTGCCTTCCATTTGAGTCCCGCATGATAGCCACTGAACCTGTGCAAGCATCCCAGCTGAGCTGATCTCTCTGGTACAGTCAGTCTGCAGCACAGCTGATAACATGGAAACAGCCATCACCAGCATCAGCTGAGACCTGTTGGGAAAGCCTGTGATCAGTCTGAAATCCCTGGATCTAATATTTATGTTAGAGGGAATTTTTAGAATATAATGATGTGGAAAAAAAGCCATGCAGATGCCTGTAGGTGCAAGCGTATGCTTCTGGCCATGAACTTCTGAGTTCACTTTTCCTGTATGTGTGTCCTCGGCAAGAAATAAAAGCTGAGCATAGCACATGCTAAACTTCTCTCATTCACTAACTCATTGAACTTAAATGTCATTCTCCAAAGTAAATGTTTGCTTATTTACAATCAAACATATAAAGCAAAGCTGTAGCTGGCAAATGAAATATTATTCTGTCTCACTTAGAGACTTGATATTCCAGAGAAAGTGAATGACTTCAGTTATAGATCACATAGTAAGTAGCAAACCAAAAGAGGATGAGTCCTGATTTCTCAAGAGAAGGCAAAAAGAGCAACATTACTGCTGAGGATCCTTATGAATCTTTATCTTATCCACAGCCGAATGCTGGCACACTCCGTTCCTTTGCCTGTTCTTGAAATTTGCTACAGATTTGGAACAATTAAATCAGTGACTATCAACCCCATGGCCAAGCAAATAATTTCTTGGCTGGCATCCTAAGGGCTGAAGTAGAAACCCTGAGAATTAAATGGCATAAACTTATCCTAGGAATTGGTAAATTTTCTTGCTGTCTGTTCTGAATCATTAACATCAAGAGAGAGAAATTTGCTGGAAAATAAATTAAAATATACTGTAAATAAATATAAGATTTTTTTTTGTTCCATCATCTTTGCAACATTTTGCAAAAATGGACAATTTTCTCAGCATTTTCTGTCAGTCAAAGAGCCCTGTAGTCCTTATAGGTATATGTGAGTGGACCATTGCAACCATATATTGTCGCATCATTACTTCTGTTCTAGAGTAGTATTTGTATTTGAAGAGGATGCAGAGGTTAAAACTCACAGAAGTCCCCTTAGATATATTTATTTTATTTTTTCCATAGTGTGTTCATTTAGTCAGACTTGCTTTTGGAAAACTCATCCAGCTATCAGTGTGGACCAAATCCGTGGCTACAGATCTGATGTGACCAGAAAAAACAGCAGAGTATTGAGATGTCATCTGGTTCTCACCCAGATGTAAAGAAAGGCCTCATCTGAAGCTGTGCTTTGAAAGCTTTGCATGATAAGATTTTCAATCTCTAGTAGACTCATGGAGCCATTTAGGTTGGAAATTACTTTTAAAATAATCGACTCCTACCATCAACTTAGCACTGCCAAGTCCACCGCTAAACCAAGACCCTAAAGTGCCACATGTACACCTCTTTTAAACACCCCTAGGGGTAGTGACTCAACCCACTTCCCTGGGCAGCCTTTTCCAGTGCTTGACAACATTTCTGGTGAAGAAATTTTCCCTAATGTCCAATCTAAACCTCCCCTGAGTCAGCCTGTGGCTGCTACCTCTTGACTTATCACTTGATATTTGGGAGAAGAGACTGACACCCACCTTGCTACAGCCTCCTTTCAGGTAGTTGTAGAGAGCAATAACATCCCCCTTGAGCTTTCTTTTCTTCAGACTGAACAACTCCAGTTTCTTCAGCTACTCCACATATGATTTGTTCCCTAGGCATTTCACTAGCTTCATTACCTTTCTATGGACCCACGTTAGCACCTCCGTGTCTTTCTTCTAATGAAGGGCCAGAACTGAACACAGTATTTGAGGTGCAGGCTCACCAGTGCCCAGTACAGGGGGATGATCACTGCCCTAGTCCTGCTGGCTGCACTATTACTAATAAAGGCAAGGATACCATTGGCCTTCTTGGCTGCCTGGGCACAAGCTGGCTCATATTCAGCTGTCTGTTGACTAGCACCCCCAGGTCCTTTTCCCTGGTGCAGCTTTCCAGCTACTCTACCTCAAGCCTGTGGCATTGCATGGGATTATCATGGCCCAAGTGCAGGACTTGGCAATTTGCCTTGTTGAAGCTCATGCAACTGGCCTTGCCCCATAGATCCAGGCTGCCAGATCCTGGTAATGGCACATCTACAGCTACTGCACTCTGAAAGCTCATCTGCTCACTATCAATAGCTAACCAGCTCAGTGGTGCTAATTCAATCATGGGCAGCAGTTGCAAAAAGAAAAATCCTGCATTGCCTACAGAAATGCGCAGTCTTGTTGAGCCAGAGGATCACACCATATATCAAATATTATTTATGAGTAGGTATGGTTACAACTCCCAAGTATATTGGATTGGGCCATAAGTGTGATTTGTGTATTGGTAATTAGTCTACACAAACCCCTGAAATTTACCAAATGAGCAGGATTTCAGCCCATTACAATAATGTCAGCTTTGTTTTCTTTTTCACCTATGGCAATCTAATGTCATGATCTTTTCAGATTAAAATGGTGTCACTTTTTCTTCAGTCCATCTTCAGTACTTTTCTCACCAATTTCTTTCTCTTTTATAGCAGACTATTTTGACAGCACCTAATAGGAAGAGTGTGATATTAGGATACTGAAGTAGCTGCTCAGTGAGAATACAATGGCCCAGAAAATTATGGGGAAGAAAACCAGAGGAAGCTGCTGAAGTTGGACACTGATGGGACAAATGTGCCCTTGGTTCTGGTCACTAATTGTTTTATATATCCTCACTGCATGGGTGAAAGGCAAGGAGAAAGATTTTTCCTAAAGAGCTAGAGAAAGTATTCAAAGAAACATATCAAATGCATGAAGGCTCAATTGCGCACCAAGGTACTATTTAAGGGGTTTGGGGCATTATTTTTTTAAAATATATTGGTTATTTTAAGTAAGGTTACTAACTTTTCTGTGCTTATGCTTGGGCATTCAAATAAAATTACTTCATTTTTGGTTTATGTTTGGATTTTAGTATACCTGTACATATTTTGACAGTTGTATGCTTTGATTTTATTACCATAAAGGAGAAAATGGACTAAGAGAGGCCATTTCCATGAGCCATTTAATAAATCAGCGCAGTAAAGGTGGACATTTTGATGACCTATTTGCGATGCTGAACCATGAATGTAAACACATTAGCTGTGTCTCATTATACATAAAACAAACAACCAAGTTGAACAGCCTGAGTGGTAAATATATACATTCATATATTATTAACTAACAGTGTGCAAATTCAAAACTCTTTGCAAAGCCCCAGAAAAGAAATGAGGTGAAGCATTTGTATTGGGCAAGCTTTGTGTTGGGAAGGTCATGGGCTTGCAGAGATCTGGGTAGGGGGAAAGGTAACAGCGCTTCCTGTAGGAGAGGAACACTCAGCACTTATAAGGATGTGCATTTTTCAATGGAGGTGCAGGCAGCGGCAGGTAGCTGTGTGAGATCAGTAGAGGCTGCAGAGCAGAAGGTGTAAGAGGACAAAACAGATTCCATAATGCAGTCCACAAGCCAGAATTTCCCTCAGTTTTAGTATTCCATTACAGTGATCAGGCCAGTCTGTTCACACCTCCTACCCTTCCACAGAGCAGAGAGCATTCAGAGAATGTGACAGAAATGTGTAATTATCCCCAGCTGTGTTACTACCTAAAGAAGTACATCAAATTAGATTTTTCTGTTAGAGACAAAAGCCTGTATTGACCCCCAGAATGCTTCTTCCGTATTGTAATGGACACAATGCCATGGCAGATCAGAACTTGCTTCCAAAGCTCAGAAAACTCTGCATTTTTTAGTAGATATTATGGAGTTCAGCATTTTTAATGGTTTGCTTCACGATTTCAGTGAAATAAATATCCACAAATATGAACTAAATAAGCAAGCCTTTGTATTTTCTCCTGCTGCATATTTATTCTGGTTTTCTTTTTGGCTGATATTGTGGTTTATTTTAATTTTGCTCCTTATTCACATGGCAATTTTGTCAATTAGAGTAACTTGAATTTTATCCTAACCTATGAAGGAAGGATCATTTCTCTCTCCAGCTACGTTTTTCTCTGAAGGGTGGAGTAGAATTGGATAACATGTAGATGTTCAGCTTCATATAAAATACTGAATTTTTTTTTCTGTATATGAAAATTATTGTAATTTTTTGAAAGATATTTAATACAAGGTTTTCAGAACTGTTCTTTTCTGATAACTTTCCTAAAATGACAAAACAGGAACAATTTCAGGTTTTGAATTTTATTTCAGATACCCATTTTGAATTAAAAAAAAACCCAAACCTACACCCCAAAATATTTCATTATTGCAATTACCTGCATTGCCATCACCCACCTCTGAAGCAGTCTATATCAGAGGTGAGAAGATTTTCTGAAGAAAATTTTTGAATGGTTGTCACTTTTTTAAAATGTTCCACTGAAGAAATGTGCCTTTTCAGCACAAAACCAGGAAGAAATTGTGACTGAATTCAGTAAGCTTTAAAATGAATTCTGCAAATTAGGAACCGAATTCTGCAGGCTCAATGTATCCAGAAGGTTTGGAGTTTTCTTTCTTATCTTCATGACAGTTATAATAAAAAGATGCTTCAAAGTTGTCCTCTCAACCAGGAATAAATAAGCACAAGCCTATAGAAAAGGTGCTGATGTCAAAATCTGGACAATGCTAATTTTTGTTCTCAGAGAAAGGCTACTATGTCATATGTACATGCAGTGTGAAGGTCTTGAGGGTGCTCCAGGTTCCTCAGTTAGTCTTCTCCTTGATTTGTGCCTCAGGACTTGAGATGAAATCACATCTCAAGTTAACAATGAAAGCAAATTGCATTTCCAAGCACTCGTTTGCTTTACAGGAGAGGTTGCAGTTTCATGGTTTAAAATACTAATAAATCAGATGGAGTATTTTTAAAAGGTTAATTTTAAAACTATTTTTTCTTGTTTACAGAAGATTTGGGTAAAGAAGTAGCTTTTATGCATTTGTTTGCCAGAGCATCTCTGTTGTGTATCTAATATAAAAGTTGTCATTCTTGTTTGATAATTGCACATAAATGCAGGTAGTAAGGGCTGTGCTTTTAATACTTGGAATCAGATTCTGAAATACATGAAATAGCAAGGCATGGCAAAGTAAGGTGCCTTAGGAAGACTGGAAAGAAGGGTTACTGAAAGCATGTGGGGTGTGAAGTGCTTTGATAGAACGGAGAGTAAGGTGGGGATTTTAACTCAGAACAGGGCAGCCATGGTATAGATTAATGTGAAGAATGACACATTTTCACATGCTCAGACCAATGAACAAACAAGCTATCTATCATCCTTCTCAGTTCTGGAGCCTTCACAAATCTTTCTGGTATCTGACCCAGCAGAGACGTCTCTTTACCCCCAGCACCTTCACCTGTCCCTGTTCCCTCCTCAGCCCCAAGGCAGTGCCTACAGAATACTCCCTACCATTGCTCTTCTGATCCCTTACTGTTTTTTCCAGGGATCAGCAGTAATGTCCCTGTGAAATATGAAAGCAGAGCAATGATTTCATAATGGCTGTTGATAAAAGCTAATGAACCATTGCAGGTACGCAGTCACTATTGTTGTAGGATATCAATGAGCTGTTTAATGCAATTGAATTGCTAGCCACTTAAAATTCATCTGGTTGCATTCTGGCCCACACTCAGTCTGCCTAAACTAATTTCACCACCTGCAGTTTTTATGAAGCTGGACATCATGTGAGTGTTTTCGTATATTAGCCTGTGTTTGGTTTTGATCAGCTTACACGGCAAAGAAAATGAAGACAGGACATTTTGAGTCTGTTTATCCAGTTTTCATTCACAGTCAGTGGCATGCTGAACTGACTGGAATTTGAACAAAGAAATTATACAAAGAAAGCAGAGTTGGGATATGATTTTCCTTTTCAAATCATGTCTGAGATCATTTCTCACCCTCCCACAAACAGCACGGTGAAGAGCTGAAGAGCAAAGATGAGCAGAGGGCTAAGGATGCAGCACCAGGGCCTTGTGGGGAAGAGAAACAGTTTTGTGGAAGACCAGAGCAAATCATAGACATTCAAGACAAAACAGACGGGAACATATCAAAAGATCAGCATGAGCACTGGGGATGTTTGTCATTCTTTGTCACTTGCAGCGGGTGGGATTTTACATCCATCATTGCTGCATTGGAGCAACTTCCAGACACTTGGTTGATATTCAAGGATCCCCTGCTGCATGCTCAGGAGTGATACATACCTACTAGAAGGAAGCGTGGCAGGAGGGCCAGGACACTTCCTTGGATGAATAAGGAGCTGCTAAGGAAAATTCAAAGGAAAATGGAGGCTTATAAAAGGTGGAAGCAAGGACAGGCAGCCTGGGAAAAATACAGGGAGGTTGTCACTGAAGCTAGAGACCAGGTTAGGAAGGCTAAGGACCACTTAGAGTTAAACTTGGCTAGGGATGGTAAGGACAACAGGAAGGGATTCTATAGGCACACCTCAAATAAAGAACAGACTAGGGACAACATGGACCCTCTCCAGAAGCTATCGGAAGAACTGGGTACCCTGGATTTGGAGAAGGCTGAGGTTCTTAATGACTTCATTGCCTCAGTCTTCACCAGCAAACACCCTGATCACACCACCCAAGTCTTGAAAGGCAGATGCAGGGCCACTGAGAATGAAGACCCTGGGCCCACTGTGGGAGAGGATCTGGTTTGAGACCATCTGAAGAACCTGAATGTATACAAGTCCATGGGACCTGATGAAATCCATCCACGGGTCCTGAAGGAGTTGCCAAGTGAAGTTTCCAAGCCACTGTCCATCATATTTGACAAATCATGGCAGTCAGATGAAGTTCCCGATGACTGGAAAGAGGGAAATAAAACCCCCATTTTCAAGAAGGGGAAAAGGGATGAGCTGGGGAACTATGGAGCAGTCAGCCTCACCTCTGTGCCTGGCAAAATCTTGGAGCAGATTCTCCTGGAAGGCATGTTGAGGCACATGAAAAAACAACAGGGTGGTTGGTGACAGCCAGCATGGCTTCACTAAGGGGAAAACCTGCCAGACCAAACTGGTGGCCTTCTATGATGGCACTACAGAATTGATGGACAGAGCTAGAGCAGCTGATGTCATCTACCTGGACTTGTGCAAAGCTTTTGACTCTGTCCCACATGACATCCTTGTCTCTAAGTTAGAAAGATGTCAATTCGATAGGTGGACCACTTGGTGGATAAAGAACTGGCTAGATGGCTGCACGCAAAGAGTTGTGGTCAACGGCTTAATGTCCAGCTGGAGGCCAGTAACTGGTCTTGTTCAACGTCTTTGTTGGTGACATGGACAGTGGGATTGAGTGCGCCCTGAGCAAGTTGCCGATGACACCAAGCTGGGTGGTTCTGTTGATACGCTGGAGGGAAGGAATGCCATCCAGAGGGACCTTGACATGCTTGTGAGATGGGCTGATGCCAATCTGATGAAGTTTAACCATGCCAAGTGCAAGGTCCCAGCGCAGCTACAGGTTGGGCAGAGATGAGATTCAGAGCAGCCCTGCAAAGAAGGACTTAGGGGTGTTGGTCAAAGGAAAAATGAACATGAGCCTGCAGTGTGTGCTCACTGCCCAGATAGCCAACTGTATCCTGGGCTACATCAAACGGAGCATGACCAGCAGGTCGACGGAGGTGATCCTGCCCCTCTACTCTGCTCTTGTGAGACCTCACTTGGAGTATTGTGTGCAGTTCTGGTGTCCTCAACATAAAAAGAACATGGAACTGTTGGAACAAATCCAAAGTAAGGTCATGAGGATGATCATGGGACTGGAGCACCTTCTGTATGAAGATAGGCCAAGAAAGTTGGGTCTGTTCAGCATGGAGAAGAGAAGGCTGCATGGAGACCTCATAGAAGCCTTTGAGTATCTGAAGAGGAGCGATAAAGATGCTGGGGATGGACACTTCATTAGGGACTGTATTGATAGGACAAGGAGTAACAGGTTCAAACTTAAACAGGGGAATTTTATTTTGGATATAATGAGGAAGTTCTTTACTATGACAGTGGGGAGGCACTGGAATGTGTTGCCCAAGGAAGCTGTGAATGCTCCGTCACTGGAGATGCTTAAGGCCAGGTTGGACAGAGCCTTGGGTGACAGTTTAGTGTGAGGTGTCCCTGCCCATGGCAGGGGGGTTGGAACTAGATGATCTTAAGGTCCTTTCCTACCCTAACTATTCTATAAATCTATGATTCTATAAAGATGCTTTAAGCTATGATACACAAGCTGGACTGGCTCAGTCTTGGCTGGCTGAGAAAGTTTCTCAGAAACCTTTCTCCCTGTTTTGTCCAGAGACTGAGCAGAAAGCCTCATTGGATTTTTCTTCTCTCAGCAAGACAGTTTGTTGTTTACAATTTTCTGTCTCTCATCAATCCTAAGTCAGAGCCCTTTACAACTGTTTTTGGAGAACATACGAGGCAGAACCTGGCAGGAGATAGCTGCTGACAGAATATGTGTGCTCCTGGGGAGGGGTACTTGAACAGAACAGGTGTTTTATTTTTATTTCCCACAGAGTTAGATAGTAAATTAAGCATAAATTCTATTAAAATAAAAAGGATCATTAAAATTCTGTTTGGATGCCATCAATTTTGAAAATGCCTAAATATTTATTTTTAGAATTTGAGACATTTCTCAACTT
This sequence comes from Psilopsiagon aymara, assembly GCA_024733675.1. Lineage (NCBI taxonomy): Eukaryota > Metazoa > Chordata > Aves > Psittaciformes > Psittacidae > Psilopsiagon > Psilopsiagon aymara. The sequence continues at coordinate 10,239 of JANRGW010017157.1, read as the reverse complement.
TCCATTTTAAAGGACTATTAAAAAATAGCAGAACACTCTAAGAAAGGTTATATAAAAGGGATATATATTTCAAAACAAAAGGAAAAATAAAAACTTTTTTTTATATATATCATTGAAAAAAAGAAAAGCAACCCATAGCATGTTTTTACTTTGCCTAGACTATGTCTTAACCCTTTATCTTTTCTTCCAGTTCAAACATCAGAGGGAAAATATCTCCACAAACACTGTACTTTCTGTCTTGTCCTGAGTAGGGTCTCCCTTCTTGTTTATTATTTGTCCTTGGGTCTGTTCTTCCACCATCATCAGGATTCTCAACATCTTGTTTATCTAAGCCTCTCAAAACACTTTCTTTATCTAATTTATTTTAAATGTGTTTGAAGAACCTTTCATGGTAACATCTCAGCACTGAAATCTAATCCATCAGCCAGGAGTCTATTTGCTTTATAAACACTAATGGCCAGATGCTATTCCTTTCCTCAGTCTTTCCTCAGGCTGAAATCGATTGCATTACTCAGTTCTGAATAAAGGTGTCAAAATCTGTCCCTCCACTCATAATATCTAATTCTTATCATCATTTTGCAGCTGGGGAAACTGAGATACTATGAAATAAAGCTTTCCAGGGTCACTCAGCAATTCATCTGAAAATAAGAAAACAGAATTCCAAGCTCCCAACCCCTAGTTCTCGCCAGTGACTACAAGCAGTCAAATCACTGCTCAAGGAATTGTCTTGTGTTTAATGCATGCAATGCATACAGACTTGTGCCTTCAGTAATAAAGGCTTAACTGTGAAATAAAACTCCACAGCCATCATGTTTGCTTGTACCTGGCTGTCAGCTGCTAGCTGAATAGAAATTGCTTTCTGGAGATTACAGGAAAAAATAATTAAAAAAAGAATACAGTTGATCAGGTTTGTCCTCACCTTGCAGTTACACGGAGAGGAAGTTTATAAGCCATATTTCAGGCTGCACCGGTCTCTCTGGAGCCCACACATTGCACTCTGCAGTACAACTCCTGTCTTATGTGGCCACAGGACAAGGTACCTCTCTAAGAATATAACTGTAGTTTGTTTAAAAATTGAAATAAATTGTAATCATGAAAGTAATTGATGGTCTAAAGACTCCTTTAATTGGAATGAAATTTGCTGCTATATGTCATGTTTTCTGGGTTTTTTTCCTCAATTGAAACATAACATGCATATATGAAACTTTAATATACCTAGAGAAATTTGCACGCAATCCATTCTTCTTAAACTGCCTGCTTCTCCCTTTACTCTGAACCTGCTGTTGCAACCTTATGTCTATGAGTTATAGAAGTTATTTACAGAGTTATTATAGTGTTATTTACAGAGGAAATACACAGTTTTGAACATCATACATCACAATTACAAGACACATTTAAGGAAGGAAAGAAAATGCCCAAACATTATAAAAGCAAATTTATTTCAGTTTTTAGAGATTAGGAGATGATGGGATTCAGATAGTAGAAAAAACTTGAGTTTGTCCACTAGTCACAAAATGGTCCCCTGCTTCTGTATGGTTGGGTACGTTTCCTCCTGACAAGAAGACAAGCTTGCAGCTGATGGTTGGAGATGCTCTCTAAACAGAAAGTGCACCACCCTGAAGAGCAGGATGGGTGGATGGGACAATTGAACTACAAATCCTATAAGCATAATTGTGGTAGCATTGCAGAACAGAAATACCAGAGAGCAAAAAGCAAAGCAACACACTTTCAGAGCATCAATACTTGCAAAACTGAAGACCAGATAAAGAAGAGGGGACAACTTTAAACACAGAAGCAAAAAATCCTGATGAATCAAATTTTGGAAAATATTGCTGTAATCACATTAATGAACACAATGTCTGGAGTGTTACCAAAAGCATGGATATATAGCCGATTGCAAGTAGAGAAATTGTCCTTGTTCCATGTTTTGAAGATGATGCATGTCAGCCAGTTTCAGCCAAAGGCTGAAATATTCTCATATAAAAGCTATATGAGGATATTTCCTGAATTTCTCCTACTATGTACTGTACCTACTATGTACGGTCTTAACAAGCTCAAGAACAAGTGTCTTGGCAGCATGCTGGTTTTTTTCATGGTAATTGGCTTCAACCTGACCTGTTCAGAGCACAAGCAGAGCCCATTTACCCTTTCTTTGCACATCTCTCTAAAGTGTATTCTAAGGCAGGAATTGACAAGGGCTCTCAGTCTCATACTTTGGTTACAAACCTGAAGAACACTGGAAAGCTAGCTCATTGGGATGAAGTGGCAGGGTTATTTTCTTTTGCTCTTCATCATCAGGATGTTTAAAAATAGGCCCTAGTAAGAATTTGCTGGTGTCAGAATCTGCTCATTTTTCTGATACAAGGCTGTTCCCCTGGAAAAAAACAGCTGGGTCAAGCCTGAGCATGGTATTGCTAAATGGTAATGAGAAAAAGAAGAAAGAAAGAGTAGCAGTGGTGGCACACTGCAGAATACATAGTACAGAACCCATTGCAACACATCATTTAATTGGCTTTGATTTATTTATATTTTATTTTTATTAAAACTTACACATTTAAAGGCAAGAAGATACAATTTGACATTTGCACCTGACTTCTGGCAGCTACATAATTTCACCTAGCAAACCTTGCATCACATCTTTCAGATAGAGTTGTTTTCTGACTGATTTTTTGGGGAGTCTTTATTCACATGAGCGGATCTGGTAAAGTCTTTTCTGACCTGTATTCCTTGCTACTACCCAAATGAGCCTGGGGAAAATAACCTGTTGTGAGCAGCTACCACCATCAATAAGCTCAGTCTGTATGGAAGACAGAGATATATAAAGGGGTGTGCTTAAAATGCATTTAATACAAGGAATTTCATCTTTGGGTATAAAATGTGCCATTGTTCCTACATCCTTAGATTCAATAATGCTGTAATTGTTATGTACTTACTGCATATAAGCTTCTCGAATTCAGTTCATAGCACAGCTGAACTGATGCTGGAGACAATTTTTCTGCAAGCATAGACAACGCCACACCATTAGGAATCATGGTTAAAATCTGTTTGGGGCAATACAGACAAACTAGAAGGAAGAAAAGAAGAGAGAAATAAGATACGGATCAGTAATTACAACTGGCAGAAGAACTTGGTTTAATTCGTTAGACAGCAATAACATCAGAGATCTGCTGAGCGCCTTGTCTGTAAACACTGCCTGAACTAATTAAAGGAGAGACTGTGTAATAACTGTATTAAATCTGAACAAAAGACTAAGACATTGATCTGAATAAATAAGTGAACTGCAATATGACCCATTTCCTGAAACCTGAGCCATAGCCAAAGTGTCTGATAAATCTTGCTGGAGAAAGAGTCAAAGGAAAGGGGAACATCTTCAGAACCACTGCCTAATCTACTTAAGGAAATGTCTCTTGAATAAGAGGAATGTTCAAGCCAGTAGGCCTGGTCCACCTCCTTCGTTTTTACTGTCTTCTAGAATAGTCATAGAACAAACATATTTTATTTGTGTAGGGAGACAGCATCTTTTCTTTTAAGATTGCCTTTCTGAAATAAACCCTCCTGTCATGTCACTACCTTGTTATGAAGAGAATTAAAATACTGCAAGAATTTTGAGGAACCATTTCAATAAATGATCAGAAGAGAACAAGTGCTCATATCTTTTGAATCAGTGAGTTTAAAGCATGGGGAATTCTGTGTGTGTGAATTAATGTAGCAAAATACTGACAGATTTCCAAGATATCTCATTCCTTTCATAGACATTGTGAGAAAGTAGGGCATTAACTGGGAGAATGGTCATAAGGTGGATATATGACAGAAGTAGCTGTAGATAAATACAGATTTACTCAGAGACATCAATATTCTGTGTACATATGTCTCTGTGTGTGAAGTATACAGGAATCTGAGTTTTGTCTTGCTGAAGCAAGTGTCTCTACCTTGTTGTTCTGTATCACCCAGGTTATTCAAACTCTGTATCTGCACACATCTCTGCCAGAAACAGTCCTCAGGAGCAGCAGCCTCTGATATCACAGCTTTGGTTTTCAGGTATATTGCTTTTCAAGATCTGCAAACCTTTCTTTGTACAACACTTGCTTTTTGAACCCTTTTAAGGGCTGTACAGCATTAGATTCATCATTTTATTTCTTCAGCAATGCTTTACCTTCTGAAACTTTTGGCAGTCCAACACTGTCAAAGTACAGCTCTCTGCCTCTTTTAAAAGGCTGTGCCAAGCAATGACTGAAGCTTATTGAGGAAAACCACATTTGTTGTCATGTATACAGGTAATCTGGGTTGTAAACTATGCTGTGAAGTTCTGATACAAGAGGTTTTGGTTTGTGTTTTTTTTTTTTTTTTGTTAGGGCTAAAAAAGAAGCAGCAATCTGCTCTAGTGGTTCACAGAGGACACTGTTACCTTTCAACCACAAACATTTAGGGGTCTGTTTCTGTTTAGCATCTTATTAGCTGCTGCTGTTTAAGTTTGCTGGGGTGTCCACATTACATAGTTGATAATAAACAATTGACTGATCTGATATAATTCTAAACAAGTGTATAACATGGCTTGTACCAACAGACTATTGTAGACTATATACCTCAGTTAAAATGGTGAGTCAATCTACTATACAGTGTGTTACAAAGACATATAAGGTTTACAAATAACACAAGATTCATTTCAACAAGAAGGCTATATGGCTGCCAAATCTTTGTAAAACATGTCCTCCTGACTCTGCGTTCTGCATCTTATAGCTCTGGCAGTAAGAAAAATCCTGTCTTTCTCTGAACGTGAGACTGGTGAGTACAGTGGTCAGCATAAATAAACATAAGGAACAATATTAAGGGTCTGAATCACTTCCAGTGACATTGGGCTAGATGAGAAATAAACAGGCTGATATTTATAGAATTGCCTGAGGGAATAAAGGCTGATGCAGTGGGAACAGGTTGCATGTATTCACTGACTAGTCTAAAGTTTTGTCTGAAATACTGTTCCATTTTATTTAATTTGCATGTGTTGTTGTCTAGGGTGTTGAAAAGGGAGATAGAAAATACTGCAAGGTGATCATGATGACTTCAGGAATACAGGCTGTAAATGAATTAGGATCTAAATAGTATAAAGAACATATCTGTGTAAATATGCTCACAGCAATTTCAGTAGATTTGATTTTTGTAAGCAGCCAAGGCTCCATGCCATAGGTCCACTCCTCCCATCCTTTCTTCAAATGTCTCTTTGGCAATTACATATGGCAGAGTGGTGCTTACATTGCTTTGCACTGGAAAACGCAGGCTGATGATGACTCCTGCAACCAGTGTAATAAATTAAAGACCCAAGCCATGCTGTTGAAATAGTTTTGTTCTGCTTCTTACAACAGAAAGGTTGCTCAAGAACATGTTGGGAGGATGAAGATATTCTGTGCATGATAGAGCTCAGAAAATTTCCAGGAGTGCTTGCCAGTATCACTCTATATGCTAAATTTGTACAAACAAAGCAGTTAAGAAGTTGTACTCCAGCTAAAGTGTAATCAGACAAGATGAATGTATACTGCTGTCTCCTTTTATCTTGTGAATACTTTATCTCCAAAGGAGAAGAGCAGATATTCTCTTTCAGATCCAGCATTTGTGTTAGTGCTATCATTCAGAGTAGGTCAGAACTGAGGAGAAAATGCGAGTCCCCTTTTTCTGAGGACTTCAGAATAGTAAAAAGAGAAGAAGCCTTCAATCTCCAGCATTGCAGTAGTGAATAATACTGAATTTAATATGTGACAAACTCTTCCTTGTCTCATATTTATTTCTAGTACCACCAATGAGCCAGGCCTTACCAACACTTTCCTGTTCATACATGTCTTTTCCCCATATTTGTTTATTCAGTGCTTCGATATTCAGCAGAAACATAGCAGCCCTGTGAATTCAGCCTCAGCGTTTTCCCAAGCCCAGCAATGAGGCTTTTTAAAGTTTAGGAACGAAATGAAGGAAATGCGATGAGTTTAACATCATTTGCAACCTGGAAAATTAATGTTACGGGAAGTATGGCATCTCAACAAAAACATCTGATTGGTTATATGGCTTCAGATGCTTAGTTGCTGACAAACTGGGTTATTTTACTTGTCTGATATTTTGATTGTGACATCCACCTTTCTATTGCTCCTTCTTCTTTCATGTCTTTGAAAAAATACTTACCATGGATCTTTGTGTTTTGACTTTCTTGGGACTGATTTGAAATCAAATGAGACATTAATGAAACCAAGAGAGAACCCTGTCACTCTGTCAGTGACGGAAGGTTTTTAATTAATAACTTCTATGCAACAGCCCCAACGATAACTACAGTTACAATCCTCTTCATCTTCCTGCAGCAACTCTGCTTAAGTTTAGGGTGTCTGAAAACACTGATCACTGCTGTGAAGTGCTTACTTTCTAAAGACTGAATTTAAAAAAAGGACCTAATCCAAATTGATTTTAGATTTACATTAGTGGTAAAACTGTCTGGGAATGTGGACTTAAATGCCTAGGAAGAGTCAATGTTTTTTCACAGATCCTGAACAAATATTCTACCCTTTCTTTGGTTGGGTTTGGGTATTTTTCCTCCCTGAATCAGTATACTGGAAACTCATCTGAGGCTTTGGTAGTACTATTGCTAAGCAGCTCCTAAACAATAGTTTTTAATATTTTGAGGTACAAGAAGGGAGCATGGCACCTAAGGGAAAGTAGTGTAGAAACAGCAGAGTCTGCATTCAGCATGCCTGCACAAGAAGGAAACAGAAATTTTCTAATGAGCTATCAGACATGCCTGTTCAGTACCAGCAAAAGTACTTATTACAAAATAATCTGGGGGCAACCTTTGCAATTCCCAAGAATGTTTAACATATACATTGCAAAGAGAGCACATGCCAAGGGTGGGACATGGTGTTCAAGCAAGGTCAAACTTCGACTTGACTAAGGAAAACTACTGCAATTTGCACTTCCTTAGAGCTGATAGAGCTGAGCACTCTTTGGCACCCTCCAGACATCATGCACTGGTTACTAGCTAGTGTTTTAGAGATTTTAAAGGCAAACTAATGATGGTTGGAAAGAGCCAGACTGGTTGCTTCCAGCTGTGAATCTTTGTGTCAACTCCTTGCTCCTTCCTTTGTGTGGTTGTATAAATTCTTCTCCACAGGCCCTTCTCAAGATGCTCATCCACACTTGTCATCTGCTCATCCCTTTTGGCAGATCATTGCAATTTTTTAGAAAAGAGATCTCAACCCAGAGATAAAGGTTAAAATGCATTCAGTTGATCAGTCCCTCCAAACTGATGAAGGCTGCTCTCTGTGCCCTGTAAGTGTAGTGGTCTTTTTCAAATTACCTTTCCTTACAAAGCTGGAGTCATCAAGGAATACTCTGGCCCCAAAAGATGGCCATTAAGCATGTACTTTTTATAAAATGAATTCAGGGAGCAACCTCTACTTAGTTTTGTGTTAATCCACCTCTACTTAGTTTTGTGTTAATCCAGGGCATTTGACTAAAAGTCTTTTTATTGACATATTCTGATTTGTCAACCTTATTTTTTTCCTGTTTCTTCAAGTAGACAATTAGTTCTGCCACTGCCATTTTTACATAGAGATTCTAATAACTTGAAGTAAGTTCACTCTTTGTTCATGTGCTAGAGAAGGATGAAGACAGACCATGAAAGACTTGTGACTTCTCCCCAAGGGATCAGACAACCTCCTATGTGGACCGATGGATGTTTTCAAGGATGTTTAACACAAAGTCACTGGAAAATAAATTTTGGTGTTCGGTTTCTAAATACTATCCCTCTTCAGCATCACAGGAAGTCTCATTTGGAAATTGTGATGCAAACATCTCATGCACTTATACAGCAGCACTAGAATGTCATTTTGAGTGACGGCAGATCAGAGGGTAAGATTCACAGCGTACAGAGGCAGAAGACTTAGAGGAAGAGTACCCTGGAAGGAATTACAAAGCACGGCACAGAAGAAGCTGTCTATATCTCTATATCTTTCCCCTGGCATGGAGATTTGGGAAGCAATACCCTGGAGACAATCCATGTGCACTGGGATACAGAAACTGAAGTTCTTGTGATCTGTGGTAATAGTGACTATTCGCAACAGTACCAACAGCACTCACCTGAAAGTGGGTTTGTCCAAGCTGTCCTGAGATCATTTCAGTTAACAGAATCTCTTTTCATACCTTACATCTCTGCTGTGGGTGTCCTGGGTTCAGCAGTAGCAGTCATCTTTCTCCTTCTTAGTAGCTGGTGCAGTGAAGTGGTTTTGACCTTCTGCCTGGGAACAGAGCTGATAACACCGTTTTTAGTTGTTGCTCAGTAATGCTTACTCTGACCAAGGACCCTCTGAGTCTCATGTTCTGCCAGGGAGATGGGGAAGCTGGGAGGAAGCAGAGACAGGACACGTGACCCAAACTAGCCAAAGAGCTATTCCATACCACAGCATGTCATGCTCACTAGATAAACTGGGGGCAATTACCCAGAAGGGTTGGTTTGCTACTTGGTTGGGCTAGGTATTGGCTGGCAGGTGGTGAGCAGTTGTATTCTCTTCTTTTGTTATTTCCCTTATCATTATTATTATTGGTGATAGCAGCAATGGTTTCTGTTATACCTTAGTTACTGGACTGTTCCCATCTCAACTCACGAGAGTTACATTCTTTTGATTCTTTTCCCCATCCCTCCAGAAGAGGGGGGAGGAAAGGGGGAGAGTGAGCGAGCAGCTGCTTGGTTCAGGGTTGCTGGCTAGGCTAAAACCATAACAGTTCTTTTTGTCACAAAGGGTTGAGACAACAATAGATCTGACTAGAGTGTGCCTAATTGTATTTGTGATAAGCATTTATTGATTAGGATTGATAGTCACTCATCACAATGCTGATTTATTGGCTCTCAAAGTTGTTGTTCTTGAACTTGCAGTGTCAGCATGTCGCACCTTACTCACAGCCGGTATTTGCTGACTTAGAGTTTATCTGCTGGGGACCTTGGTCTAAGATTCTTGTTTCATTGTACTTTATGGCAATGATTTGTAATACAACAGACTCATTGATCACTGATATGACTTGCAGTACCAGTGTTGTCATCACCTCTATACTTTGGGAGGTATATAATGGAAGTGTTTAGCAATTACACATCTTTTTCCCAAGCTCGGGTGGTCAACATGTCAAGGAGACTTTCCCTTACATTTCCAGCCCCCATACCAGGCCCTCGAAGCCATCACCTGAGAGTTCCAAAGGCCTTGAGGTACCCTTGAGACCTGCCTGCTGATTGTGATGGGGATCACCACGTCGGAACAAACAGAGTGTGTTTTACCCATGACCATTTTGTCTAATTTGAAAAGATCAGGTTTGGGCGCTGTCTACAGTTAGAAGAAGATACAGTAGAACCAACAGATTTTCCCCAAGGCTAGACAGTCATGAGTGGCAGGGTCTCTGGGATAATACAGTCCCTAATGAAGAGTCCCTCCCCAGCATCCCCATAGGCCCCCTTCAGATATTGGAAAGCTGCTAGGAGGTCTCCATGCAGCCTCGTCTTCTTCAGGCTGCACAGACCCAACTTTTTCATCCCATCCTCATATGGCAGGTGCTCTACTCCCATGATCATCCTCATGGCCCTCCTTTGGACTTGATCCAACAGTTCCATGTTCTTTTTATGTTGAGGACACCAGAACTGCACACAATACTCCAAGTGAGGTCTCACAAGAGCAGAGTAGAGGGGCAGGATCACCTCCGTCGACTGGCTGGTCATGCTCCATTTGATGCAGCCCAGGATATGGTTGGCTTTCTGGGCTGCAAGACCACACTGCTGTCTCATGTTCATTTTTCCATCGACCAACACCCCCAAGTCCTTCTCTGCAGGGCTGCTCTGAATCTCATCTCTGCCCAACCAGTAACTGTGCCCGGGTTTGCTCTGACCAACAAGAAGGACCTTGCACTTGGCATGGTTAAACTTCATCAGGTTGGCATCAATCCACCTCACAAGCATGTCAAGGTCCCTCTGGATGGCATTCCTTCTCTCCAGCATATCAACAGAACCACCCAGCTTGGTGTCATCAGCAACTTGCTGAGGGCGCACTCAATCCCACTGTCCATGTCACCAACAAAGATGTTGAACAAGATTGGTCCCAACTCCGATCCCTGAGGGATACTACTCATTACCGGCCTCCAGCTGGACATTGAGCTGTTGACCACAACTCTTTGCATGCGGCCATCCAGCCAGTTCTTTATCCACTGAGTGGTCCACCTATCAAATTGATGTCT